>PVKA01001353.1:8959-53108 GCA_004027165.1 Ctenomys sociabilis | reverse complement strand
GTGTTGTGCTGGCCTGGGCTGAGCTGGCCATGAAACTGGGCAGACACGATAGTGCAGAACTGTCATCCCAGTTCTGGGGAGGCTAAGATAGGAAGATCCTGACGAATCTGAGCTGTGTAGGGAGAGTCTGTATCCACCCAAAAAACCAACAAAACAAAACAAAACCTACATCATAACAATCCCAATGACTTTGATTACACTACTGTCCTGTCTCTAACCCCTCCTGCTGTGTGAGGCTGATACTAAGGATAGTGACATTACCTAGTAGAATAATTTACCCATATACAAACAAATATGGAAAGGGAAAGTTTACTTAGATCAAGGTGCTTGGCCAAAGAAGGCAGTAGGTGAGCTTCCAAGAAAGAAATTGCAGCCATGGTGAGAGTTTAGGGTTTTTAATGAGAGTTGGAGGACATGGAAAAAGGATCTTGTCAGCAAATGTAGTTATCTAAATAGTGTCTTTTTCCTGGACCGTTTAGCATTAAAATTACAGCTTAGAGTTGCAATTCTAACAAGGTCAGTCTCTTTCAGCCAACAGACGGTCTTTAGGTTTAGATAAGGAGAACATACAAGGTTCTATGCACATCTTTTAGAGATGAGTAGAATCTGAGAGGAATGCAAGGACCTGACAGCAGAGACTACTGTTGTGTTAAACTGCCTAGGAGAAGTGGGTGTCCTTAAATGGTGATTTTACTAAGCATGTTAATCAGAGTTCCAGTTCAATTTTGAGCATTTTAATCCTTTTCATTCCCAAGGGATAGTTGGTTATACCGCCCTCTCTCCTGGAAGAGTCTTTGGGATCATATGGGGTCTACTTGAATAGTACAGTGGCATATTCATCTCTCAAGCTCGTAAATTCATCCCTTTGGCATGTCATGGCAGCATTCATGGATTCCGGCAACAAGGGTGTGAGTGTCTGTGCTTCCCGTGGAACAGTACACCATCTGCCTCCTGCAGGGTGGGCCGTGGTTCACCAGCAGAGTAGCCTACACCTCTCCAGCCTCAGTGATCTATCTGGTTAGAATATGTGCAGCAAGCTGACAAAATGAGATATTTGTTACAGGTATTGGAAGACAAGATATTTCTTTCCATGTGGATCATGTCATAGATTGAATGGAATCCTGAAGCTTCTCATAGCTACTGTTGTTGCTAGTTAGAGGAAAGATGTCTAACATAAATGTACAATAGAAGAGTTAGGTCCATGAGATGGAGGGATAGACAATATTTCTGCTCACCCAACTGTAACTGAGAATGTTCTTTTTTGTTAGATAAGACTGAAAATGCATTTTTCTATCTAATGCAAAATGAAATTGAATTTCTGCCTAGAAACGCATATTGTTTTAAGAAAGACACTTTTATTTTCCATCTAAAATATAGGGTTTCGAGCCAGGCGTGGTGGCGCATGCCTGTAATCCCAGCACTAGGGAGGCTGAGGCAGGAGGATTGTTGTGAGTTCGAGACCAGCCTGAGCTACAAAGTGAGCTTAAGGCCAGCCTGAACTGCACAGTGAGACCCTGTCTCAAAAAAGACAAAAAAATAAATAAATAAATAAATAAATAAATAAATAAATAAATAAAATAAAATATAGGGTTTAAACCAGAGGTAAGAAAAGTAATTTAAGGGTGGGGGAGATGGCTCAATAGAATAAGCACTTCCCTGGCAAGCACAAGGGCCTGAGTTCAATGCCTGGTTCCACCAAAAAAAAAAAAAAAAAAAAAAAAAAAAAAAAAAAAAAAAAAAAAAAAAAAAAAAAAAAAAAAAAAAAAAAAAAAAAAAAAAAGAAGAAGAAGAAGTAATTTAAACAGTAACACAGAGACAAAGATATAAGACTTTACTCAATTATCATTTTTTTTTGTATATACCTAAGTTGATAATATCTGATAAGGTATTCTAAACATGCACCTTGTCTAGCCTGGGAAGTTTTCCCTTAATCAAGCACAAATATTTCATGCGCTTTCTTCCAAGATGATGTCAAGCATTTGCTAAGTTTAAGTTGGCTATTTGTCTTCAAACCATACAATCTAATGAAAGGGCAAAACTGCACAGGAGGAGTCCTTTGAGGGTTTCTAGAGTTCTTTAAGTGACAACTCCTCAGTCCTACTTAGCATGAAGAGAAGGGTTTCTTTAATCAAATATCTAGGAGATATGAATAAAGTTGGCCATTGTGATGGTTTGTGTCTTAAACATCTGGTGTTCCTCTACAGTTATTTCTTTTCCTATATTGCAAATTGACTTCTAGACAAAGCAGGTTGATCTTGTCCACTAGTTTGATCTGAACAACTCATGATGAGCAGAGTAAGAACTCATCACACCAGTTCTGTCCACAAGCAATTGGTCCATGGGCTAACTAGTGTGATAAAGCCTGAGTAGGAGTAACGGAGGCAGGAAGATCTAAGAGTTTGTGGCCAGCCTGGGCTACACATTGAGTTGTAGTTCAGCTTGAATACATAGTGAGGCCTTCTCTAAAAAATATTTTAAAGAAATAAAATAAACCAAGTGTGAATAGGGTTTTAGCTAGTTGGCTCTCATTTACTATGGTCACCTTGATGAAAAGTTCCTAGTTTCCCATGATAGCAGAACGATAAGAGAATGCTAAAAGTAGAAAAAGGAGCGTTACAAAGGCAGAAGAACCCTATTCTCATAAAATGAGACCTGTGGTGACTTTATGTGGGCTGTCACAGCCAGGCAAAACCAGGATTACCTTAGGCCAGAATGAGAAAATTTAGGAACATATAGACATGGCAGTTTCAAATTCACGTGCTTGTGATCCACAAGGTTGAACCATCATAGGCATAGAGCAAGGAAGGATGAACCTTGAGGAAGACTTGAGAGCAGCAGAAGGTTCCTGCAGAGAGTGAGGGGCAGTTAAACTTTCTTTGTCTCTTAACCACACAGAAAATGATTAGTTTCAAATGATGCCTTCTTGTATGCCACCATAAAGTTATGTTGAAATGTTGTGTGTGTGTGTGTGTGTGTGTGCGCATGTACGTGCATGTGTGTGTTCCCTTTGTGTGTAGAGGCATTGATCTCTGCAGCAAATTTTGTGGAATCAACATGAGTAGGCGAAGACTCTGTGCTCCCACCTCAGAGGGCAGCCAACACAGGGCTGCGGCTTTATTCATCTTGTGCCAGTGCAGCCGAGCAGTGAGAGCTATTTCTTTAGATATTTCCTAACAGCTCTTAAAATTCACTGAGGCAGGGATCAGTTGGGTTTCTGCTTTTATGAGTCAAAGCAAGCACTGAATTTTTTAGAGGGCACAAACTTGGCAGTTACTAAGCCAGTGTAATTCCACAGCAAGAGAAAGAAAGTATGTTAGCCAACAAAAATTGCAGAAAAATTTCTCATTTCTATGTGTGCAAGTACTCCATCATTAATAGGAGACTTGATTACTGGGTGCTAGAAATACCTATGTGGGGTCCTGGATGGGGAGCTGCCGTGGCTTTGGTGTGGTCCCCCCATCAGAGTACGCAGAGTCAGGAGGTAAATACTGTGATTGTTGCTTAAATTTTTTGACCAAGGATGATTTATAAAACACAATTAGGATGCTAATAAGAGCATAAACAGCAAGAGTGTTACCTCTGTCACCGTTTGACCTCGAGGATGACATTGCCATAGTACATCTGCTTTCTATTTGCAAAGAAGAGCAGAACCTGCTGGATGTCTCCTATGGTCCTTCAGTGATCCCAGACTGAATTGACCAATGCACTTATCCTAACAATAAATAGATTCATTGTTGAATTTCAAAGTCCTGCATTCAGTGTTGTAACATCAAACATCATCTAACAAGTGGCTCTAACACTTTGCTGTCACCTGGTGAAGCAGTACTTTGGGAAGTACAGTGAAGATGACAAGCACTTCTCTGCAACATGCAGGAAGTCAAACTGATAAAATGGTGGCTTATGGACAGTATGTCAGATTTAAGTCAGATCTGAGACTTGACACCAGTAAACAAGTTTCCAACACAACTAACAAAATTGAGGTCTCTTTTCAAGAAACCAAAGGGGAGAAATTGCAAAGATTGAACAATTAATAAATATCAAAGTGTTTTGATGATGTAAAAGAAGCTACTTTTCTCACATTCCTGTGATCAATGATATGTGCTTCCCTGTCACCAAAACCCAGTTCTCCAACTGATGTCCTACCGCTTAATTTCAAGGCAGAAACAGCACTAACTCTTTGCCTGGAAGCCTAAGGGAAGGGTCCGGTCCCCGCCTCACATGCCGGCAGTCAGCAGCGAGTCCTGGCTACTTGCTCAGCTTTCCAGTAGCCACAACCTGTACCTTCTCATAGTTCCTTTCTGGGCTTTGATCATTTGCTGTGTTGCTTCATGGAACTCAGGAAAACATTGCACGTATGATGACTGACTTACTCAAAAAGGTGGTTTTAAAGGGTACAAATAAACAGTCACATGAAGATGTTCCTAGGTACAGAAACTTTTGTGAAATAGTTAGGGTGGCCACCTTCCAGCCCTGTGGACTGCACACAAACCTGGATGGAGGAAAAGAAGAAAGAAAGAAAGAAAGAAAGAAAGAAAGAAAGAAAGAAAGAAAGAAAGAAAGAAAGAAAGAAAGAAGGAAGGAAGGAAGGAAGGAAGGAAGGAAGGAAGGAAGGAAGGAAGGAAGGAAGGAAGGAAGGAAGGAAGAACAAAAGAAAGAGAGAAAGAGCAAACAGAGGAACATGCGTAAATTTCTCCTGAGTCCATTGTGCTGTAAAACAATAAGAAAATCACTGACGAATATCTAGATCACAAGGCCATGGAATAAAATAAAGATTTCAGAATGGAGGCAGTAAATTGAAAAACAAAACTCCCACTCTCAGCACAATATAATAACTGTACGTAGCTGCAGCCACACTGAACATTTCAGACCATAGCACTAACAGCGTAAAGAAAGTCCTGAGATAGTCAGAAAGGATAATGACCAGTGATCAAACTAACCCGAAAAGAAACTAATTGATAAGATTCATCATAAGACAAACTCTGCTGCTGAGTATTCCTGCCTAGGTAAGCAATAAAAATAAAACAGAAAGCAGGAAAAAATACACTGAAAATAAAGATTACTTGATCTACAAGTTGGAAGGAAAGCAATTTATTTTCAAAGTAAAAATAGATTTAGAGTGATTGACACTCAAACATATCCTGCTTAAGCTTTTAAAATTTATTGAAAAAATAAGTGCTTCAAATATTCAGAGAGCAGAAGGGGGAGATGTTAGTCTGGCTTTAAACTTTTCCATATTGGGCATTCAAGGCTAGAATACAA
Organism: Ctenomys sociabilis; assembly: GCA_004027165.1. Taxonomy (NCBI): domain Eukaryota; kingdom Metazoa; phylum Chordata; class Mammalia; order Rodentia; family Ctenomyidae; genus Ctenomys; species Ctenomys sociabilis. The sequence continues at coordinate 47,849 of PVKA01001353.1, read as the reverse complement.
GAGCAGAGGCTATATAATTCCAAAAGAAAGAAAATGCCATTTATGAGTACTAATGCTCAATCAACTTGTCATTCTGGAATAAAGACCAGAGACTTTTCTTAAGCCAGTGTGAGCAATAGCCTTGCTTATTGGCAGCTTCTTTATGACATAAAAGAATTTAGCCAGTCCCCAATAATTTTTTATGTGAACCTAGAAATGCAGATGAAATAGAAAGACTGCTAGTGAACATTAAGTATCTAGGAAAAGAAATTAACAATTTGAACAGTTGAAGTTGTGGGCATTTTATGCACTGGTTTCAGATTAGAGTAAAAATGTAATTCTATACAATGCACAAAATATCACATGTACCTATAAAAATTAATTGCCAAGAGGAACAATCTAGAGGAATTCATGTAAGCCCAATTTCATTGTCATCTATAGCAATTAATCTAAACTAAAGATATAAATTAAAACACAAAAACGAACTCTAAAATATAATTTTTGTAATTTGCTTTCTAATAAATTCTGAGCTCTCTTTCCAGGAATAGAATGTAAAAAAAGTAATCCTGGGTTTTGCATGTGCTTTATTACTCTTAATTTTTTTCTACTACATTAAGGATAACAAAATTACATCATTTAACTTACGAAGAATTGTACAGCATATCTTTATAAAGTCTCAATCCATTAGACCAATGCCTGGGGCTAAAAGAGCTGTATTTATTTAATAGGATTCCAACATAAAATGCTGCATAAGCAGTTCTTTCTATAATTTTTTTCAGAAATGGAATACATGTGGCTCTTATTAAGAAGATTTATTTTCTAATTCAACAAATATTTTCTGAACATTTACTATGAAGAGCTTGCTAGATTTTTTTATTCAAGGGCTGGCGAGATAGCCCAGTGCACTAAGCACCTGCTTAGGCAAGTGTAGGGGACAGGCTTCGATCCTTAGTACCATCCCTGGGCATGCTGAGCCGGCAACCAAGTCCTGCTTTCAGTGCTGGGGAGGCTGAAACAGGAAGATCACTACTAGTTCAAGCTACATAATGAGACCCTGGGGGGGGGGGACTAAAAAAACTCAACATTTTATTTAGGTGTTGTCATAAGTATTTGTTTAATAATCAAAACCATAAAATGATTTTAAAATTATTTTAAAACAGACAGAAATGACTGTCACAAGCAGCTAGTAGCACTTCAGTTTTCACCCTTTCTTTTATATATGCTGATTGGTTTAAATGAGTAGGTTGAGGCTGGCCAAATAGCTCAGCGGATTAAAGCAACCAGTTAGGCAGATGCAGGGGCCAGGCGTGGGATCCCGGCCTTGCTGTGCCAGCCCTGCCTCCAGAGCGAATGAGATGGGCATGGAGCCTCACGCCTAGGATCCCAGCACTTGGGAGGCTGTGAACAGGAGGATCACCAGGAGCCGATGTAAGCAGTGAGGCCCTGTAGACCCTGTCCTAAGTATAAAAAATGAATAATAAATAAATAAGTAGGTTTTCCTTTTTATCTTTTCTAAAATGTAGAAAATATTAAGTTGATGAGAATTACTGGGTAGCATTTAGACATGAAAAATGTATAATGTATTGCAAAGGTGATTTACCAATATTTAGGGAAAATAATAACTTTAATGCACTGGTTTCTCTCTCTCTCTTTTTTTTTTTTTTTTTTTTTTTTTTGGCAGAACCAGGGATTGAACTCAGGCCCTTGCGCTTGCCAGGGAGGCACTTATTCCTGTGAGCCATCTCCCTAGCCCCAATGCACTGGTTTAAACTCCATGAAAACAAAGAAAATATCCAGCTACCAAAGTTTTATGTAATTTAATCACAAAGTCAATTATGTAGCTTTCCATTGTCATGGATAGAATCTATCCATCTCTTTCTCAGTGAGTCTTCCAGTGCTTGAAGAGATGCTTGTAATAGCATTTACCTCAAGTTATCTCTCTGTGACAGAAAATTAGATGATTTTAAAAAATTTGTTCTTATTTTGTCTTTTTGAGACAGGGTTTCATTGTGCAATTCAGGCTGCTCTTGAGCTCACTTTGTAGCCCTGGATGGTCTTGAACTCACATTGTCCTCCTATGTCTGGCTCCCAAATGCTAGGATTATAGGCATGCACCACCACACCTGGGTTTAATTTCATTCTTCTGCCATATTTTGACATTTTGTTAGACTACTCTGTAATTATAAGAATTGTCTTGGTCTGCATTGCGTCTCTACCTTCTGCCCTAAATTCTCCATGAAGCCCTAACCCACAATTATTATATGTGGAGATAGAGCCTTTGAGATGGTGATTAAACTGCAATGAGACTGGGGCATGCAGCTGAGAAGACAGCTCATGCCCTGCAAGTGCACAGTGCTGTTTTGTTCCTGATACCAAGAAAATAAAAATAAAATGAAGTCACACACACACACACACACACACACACACACCATTAAATGAAGTCATGAGGTCATTAATTAAACCATCAATCCAGTGATCCTGGAGTCCTCATCAAAAGAGATACCAGGAGATTGCGTCCCAGAAGAAAGGCGAGGTGACAGCAGGAAACCATAGCAGCCCATGTGCCCGGGAGAGGGGCTCTCAGCAGAAGCTGAGCCTGCTGGTACCCGATCTTGGACTTACAGCAGCCAGAACTAAGAGAAAATAAATTTCTGGTGTTTTAGCCACCAAGTATGTAGTGTTTTGTTGTGGAAGCCTGGAGAGTTTATATAGAAATTATTTTTACCCAAGCACTCTCTCTCTGTCTCTCTCTCTCTCTGTGTCTCTCTGTCTCTGTCTCTGTCTCTCTTTCTGTCTCTCTCTTTGTCTCTCTCTCTCTCTGTCTCTCTCTTTTTCTGATAAAATACCTGGAAGACTTTTGAGATAAGATGCTCCAATCATCCATAATAATAGTGAGTTATCAGCACAGCTGACAATTGTTTAAAGTTGCTGACCTGAGCCTTTTACAGCTCAGCATATTAATATAGCTTTACTTTATACCTAGAGGTTACACTTACACATTCTGGGCCAGGCCTCTGGCTGGAAATGGATTCAGCAAGTGGGCAGAAGTTCCCACACACATGCCAGGCCTGGGCTTTGGCTGGAGGGTCAACTTGCTTGCTATTGATCTGACCTTTTCTTAAAACTTTGAGAACACAAATGCTAGGTGAGGTTATTTCTCCAGGTGGCTGCTGCAGCACAGAAAACAGAACCAATGAGTAGAATTTCACTTTTTTTTGGCAGAACTGGAGATTGAACTCAGTTCATTGCATTTGCCAGGGAAGCACTTATTCCACTGAGCCATCTCCCTGGTCCTAGAATTTCACTCTTTATGATTTCAGTATTCTCAAATGTTTCCACCACATACCTCACAATGCAGTATTCTAGAGTCAAATGCACTCAATATTTTTAAATGGGTTCCTCAGAACATTTAGACATAATCTTCAAGCTTGAGAAATTTTCTATAAGAATTTACTTTATGTTTTTATTTTAATTATCATAAAAGTTTGCACACATAGTCTTGACTATCTGTATGATCTCCTTATGAAAAATTGAATCTTGGGGTAAATTTTCTGTTTAAGTGCTGGCATCTTATTTTTTAAATGTAGTCTCAGGCCAGGATCACATGATACATTGGCAGCAGTACAAACACCAATCTTGTCATCATTTGCAGTGAGCAAATGGTCAGAGAATTAGGACACTGTGTAACACCCAGTAGTAGACAAAGCTGACCACAGGGCTGTCTTCCTTGTGGTAAAATGTATTTGCTCCTGCTGAGAGAAGCCTGGTGGGTGCTTTTCTCTTTGTTGTGCCACAATTAAGCAGGCCATTCACAGTATAATTACAATGCTCATATCAAATATTCCACTTAGTTATTACATTAGATGCAGTACGAAAAACTTTCTGTTCCTTATTCCAATGACCACTGAATTGCATACTCAGAAAAGAAGTGGCTAAGGACTTGCACTTGGAGTACTTGCTCAAATTGTCCTTACGGCATCATTTGTCTTTGCCTAATATCTGTTTCTTCTGCAGTTCATGCACCACTTCATTAGACCCCGCAACATTCTCTTATTGTCATCTATTGTGAGCAACAAACACCTATAAAGAACATGGGTGTTGGAATAGACTTGCAAGTATCTTTGAAACCTAAACCCTTTGCCCTTTAGAAAAGCCGAGGCAAATTATTTGATGTGATTTTAATTGTCAATCATGTGTTGTTCGTGTTTCTGGCAGTTGTCCAATTCTTTCTACTATATGAAGCTCAAACACTAATATAATGAAATTATAGGCTGAAAGACCACTTATACACATACAGGGTTGGCTTAGTTCCTCTTCAATATTTCTCTCCATTCATAACTTATGTTTTTGAATCAGCATCAAGGAGGAGAAATACAATGTACACCTTCAGCCAGGCTAAATGGATGACCATATTGCTTGGAATTCCGGGACTAACGTGTAAACCAACCAAAGCTGTCTGACATATACTGCTGCTCAAGCTGTGTTGAGATCCGCTTACCCAAAAAAGTTATACCGTCAATTTTATACAGCCCTACTTCCTGTGACTAAATGTGAGATTCAGTCTGATTTAATTATGAATCCCTGTCCTTTCAGGTCAGAGGCTTGTAAGCATTTTTCAGCAGATACTGAACGCAAAACATTTTAAAGTTTGTGGGTGTGACCAGTAACTACAATACGTCTATTTGATGGGACTTAAAAATGCCTAACAGTAGTAAACCACACTGCGGATGTGTTTGTGGGATATTAACAGAGATGATTGCATCTACGGCCTCACACTGAGTGAGAAAGACCTAGCCTGAGTGTGGATAGCACCAATCGATATTCTTGTCTCTTGAATGAAATTAAAAGAAGTACTGCTTAGGCAAGTGCAGGGACTGGGCTTCGATCCATCCTTGGACGTGTTGAGCCAGTGACTGAGTCCAGGCATGGTGGCACATACCTGCAATCCTAGTGCTGGCAAGGCTGAAAACAGGAGGATCGCTGCAAGTCCAAGCTGTAGAGTGGGACCCTGTTCAAATACATGAATTAAAAAAAAATTAAAAGTAGGAAGACCCTGCATGGTTTTGAAAAGCACTATTTTATGTGAGAAAATGTGTCTCTTGCTCCTGTCCTGACCCTGGCCATCAGACTACAGTGGCTCTCAGGCTTCATTTTCTTCAACCTTTCAATATGGACCAGCAGCAGCTGCTCTCCAGGGAGCTGTCAGGCTTCAGTGTAAGTAAAAACTCTAAGTGATGAACTTCGGTTTCATAATATGAATAAATTTGAACTCATTTATACAACATGCCAGAAACTAGAATTAATTTTAGGACAGGGTGACAGAAACTTTGAGTTCAATGCAGGCAAATTAGTGACTCAGTGAGCCTCTGTCTCAACAGGTAAAAGGAGGGAAGGTGTGGACCAGGGATGCAGCACAGCCCGAAGGCCCTGGATCCAATATCCAGAAAGCACAAAACAAAAACAAAACTTAGGGGCCGGGGAGATGGCTCAGTGGAATAAGCACTTCCCTGGCAAGTGCAAGGGCCTGAGTTCAATCCCCGGCTCTGAAAAAAAAAAAAAAAAAAATAGCGAAAACAGTCATCTTCTAATTTTCTGTCACTGTCACTGTACACACACACATACACAGAGAGAGAGAGAGAGAGAGAGAGAGAGAGAGAGACAGAGAGACAGAGAGCATTTTAACACAAAAAAGTTATAGGACATAATCTTGGAGATACAAGGCATCTCTCTGAAGCAAATATATTGGTTATATCACCATTAGAAACAGAAATACAGACATGTTGGAAATATCTTCTATGTTATGGCATTATACAGAATCCCTTTTTGGTCAGACCCTGACCCAAATAGAAGAAAAAGTCCCCAAGCAGAGCCTCACCACAGCTTCCACGACCCAGAGCTAAGCAGGCTAGAGCTTACCTAGGAGATGAACAAGCAACTGCCCTACAGCTTGGCACCTGCTCAGACCCAGACCAAAAACCTTCCACTCTCCCCTGCCATAGCCAAATGCTCCCATAAACCCCTTCCCCTGCCATTCCCGGGGCCAGCAGTCCTATTATCCTTGGCCCACCAGCACCGGGGCTTGTGGAACCTTTGCTTCCTGCCTCAACTTGCCTGATTTGGTAGTACTGATGTCACCTAGGTGTATCTACTCTATCACTTTTTCATATAAAATGGCCATTTTGAATGTTCACACTTGACATTCTAAAATAAAGTGGAAAGTGACTATTCGGTTTATTCAAGTCATTCAATTTATTATTCCAGTCACTACCAACAATCTAGTTTGTAAATTGAAAACAATACACTTTATCTGATTTTACTCACTTGGGAAATTCTGCATGATGTAAGAGAGATGAAAGAACAGCAGTTCCAATCATCCAGCCCTCTTCCAAGCCATGTCCTCAGCCTCGGGGTGAGCTCTGCCCGGGAGTGGGGGTTCATTTTATTAAGAACAGGACCTTCTCAGAAACCACCCAGGTAGGTCCGGAAAGAAGCTGTTTCTAGACAAATGTGGCTGCAGACAAGCAATGGCAGTCTTATTGAAAAAAAATTGCACAATGCTTGACCCTTCCTGACATGCTGTGACATCAGGCTTGCCTCAGGTCACCTGAGGAACACAGATCACTGCTGCAATTAATTATGCCATAGGCATACGATCACTTTGCAATATTCCCATTCTGTGAGGATATTAATTAATTTTAGAAAATAAATGTAAGCTATTTCTATTATTTTCTCTTTTGAAGTAATGAATATGCATTCATTTCATCCTATCTAGCTTTATTATCTTGATAACTGATAGCTTTGAACTAGCCTTTTCATCTTGCTGGTTCCTTTGTTGATGAACTGAAATAAAATTTTGGCATATGTTATTTATTGGTAAAGTTGGGGTTTCTTTGAAAATTGAACTTTTAGACATACACAATAGGTATGGTGCCCTCCTTAAGGCTGTTTAGTGAAGCAGTCAGGACGGAGGCCTGATCCTTCAACACAGGAAATATGGGTGGCATGGGCCTGAACGACCTAAGTATATAAAAATGGAATATGAGAACCATTACCATGGGCAAGCTTCTAGGCACATCAGCCACTATTTATTTATTTATTTATTTATTTATTTATTTATTTATTTATTTATATTTATTTTTGTCTTTTCAACACAAAGCTCGCCTTGTAGCCCTGGCTGGCCTTTAACTCACAGTGATCCTCTTGCCTGAGACTCTTGAGTGCTGGGATTATAGGCGTGAGCCACCACACCTGGTTTATCAGCCAATACTTATGTTTTTAATATTTATAGTAGCTTAGGTACATGACCTTAAGTTAGCTTTCACTCCTCTCCATTGTTCCACTTTAGCAGATCATTATATTTTATCTGTTCAGCTTTAATGATTGTTCTCTTAACTGTTCTTTCCAATATTCCTCGCTGTTTGCTTTCTGCTCAGTTTCATCTTCCTACCTCTTTAGAAGTTCAGATTATTTCACTAACTAAAGACTTATCTTTTTAAATCATTAGGTCCCTATTCTACTTTGCTGTTCCCTCCCCTGCCTGTATAGTACAGCATCTTGATTTCAAATAAATTTTATCAGTCTTCCCGGATTATCTTCCATTCTTTAACACTTACCCAAGTTGAACTCTAATGTTTATTAAACATATCCTGGCTTTTCACTACATGTGTCCCGGTGGGAGAAGAAGCTAGACTTGTGCAGCAGGTAGACTACAGAGAGAATGCCAGCGCATGTGTGTATGCAATAAGATGCTGAGAGATTTACTTAATCTCTCTAAATATCAGTTTCTTCATTTATATGCTGGTAATAATATTGCACAAGTAGGCTGATGGGATTAATTGGTATCATTAATAGATGTATTTGTTTACTTAGGCTGTTATTAATTAAAGAAACATAGAATGGGCATCCACTGTGTGGCATTCCAAAAAATCCTGGGGTTAGCAAGTCAATTAATCAAAATTTCCTTAGTGAAGTTGAAGATATACACAACTTATTTTAAAATAATTTAGCCTTATTAGGAAGGACAGATAGTCTCTGAATTTTTGTTGGATAATCTACAACCTAGATGCAAACAGCCATCTACATACACATGCATCCTTCAGTTTTGCTCAATGCACACAACCAAAACCTACACACCAGAAGGGCTATTACAAAACACATCTGTTAGCTTACCTCAACCAGTACCAACATTTTCTAGGTTAGCATAGTAAGAATGAGAAATTAGTTTTTGTTTGTGCAATCAATATTTCTCTTGCATAATGAGTACTAGAAATAGGTTAACACTGGAGGAGAAAAAGGGATTGAGCATGTGTGGATTGCTATATTCTTAGTTTTCTTCCCAAATTTGCCTGAATCCATCATAAGAACGCACCAAGTTGCACAGACCTTACCTGTGGGTTGGTGTTAAGAGGCAAGATATAAATGACTGTGAAATTCAGGGATTCTGATTTTCAAATACATGCTCAAAAGATGACAGCATCTTGCTTTTGCCCATTAGCATGGCTACTTCAATCAAATCCTCCCTGTACAAGACCACAGTGTGAACACCTGAAGAGTAAAAAATGCATTTAATTGAGCTTTTGGCACAGTTTAAGTGGATTGTTTTTTGACTGTTGATAAATATATTGATAAATCTATCAAGGCGATTTTGATGGCTATCTTCCCAAGATGCCTCTAACATATTCCCACTCAACTCACATATGTAGAACAGCATGATGGAAAAAATAATTTATAATGCTTACTAAGCAGTTACCAATCTCAGTTTCTGACATTGACCTGAGATAATTGGTAGCAGAAGCTGCAAAAGTCTATTTCTGAAGAAAGCATTGAAATCATAAATCAAAACTTAAAATGTGTCAAGGACTTGTACCAAATACCCAGAATGAATGTAAAGATTAAAGATTGTAAACATTAACTAAAAATAGCAACAACAACAATAAAAATGAGGATGGGATTTAGAGGTAGAGTGGGGTGGAGGGCAGGGAGGAAAAGGGAAATAAAAAGGAATCAAGCTGTGTTACTCACCTGTACTCTGAATGTAAAATTCATGCACAACAAACATATATTAACAAAACAATGTTCTGGCTGTTACTTTTTTTTTTTTCTTTAGCCCTGGGAATAGAAGTGATGGGCTCTCTGCCACAGAGTTACTTCCTCAGTTATTTCTTGCTTTCTGTTTTGAGAAAGAGTACCACTAAGTTGCCCAGACTGGTCTTGAACATGCAAGTCCCCTGCCTTGCCTTCTGAATAGGTAGGATTTTAAATATGCATCCTTATGAGCAGCAAATAAAAGCTTTTAGTGGTACAAAGCTAAATTGTTTTTCAAAATGAAGGAGAAATGGAGTGGTGCTTTCTCTTTATTTTTTGGATGGTGGCACATTGTGCTTTGAATCTAGAACCACTGCTCCAAGCCCCATGTGTTCAGAGGATAGCATTACAGAGAGGGCTTGGATCCGGGCTTGTCACACCTGCCCTGCCTCCCGCCCACTCTGAGGTGAGCAGCTTCCTCTGCCGGGCCCTGGTTCCAATCCTTCCTGCATGGCAGACAGCAGACAGTGAATGGAAATCAAGAACCGAAACAGACCTCTCTTTCTTCCAACTGTGGGTGTCTTGCTAATAAACTGTGGGCTCAGTGAGGAGAAAGTGATCAAGATGGTGCACTTGAGCTGAAGAAGACCTCCTGCTGCTCAGCTTGAGGCAGTCTGTGAGGCACCATGATGCTCACTGTCTAGTCTTCTGGTGCGAGGATGTACGATCCTGTTTAAAGGGAAAATTCCATGTAGTGCCCCACCTTTGAAATTGCAATTCAAGACCTCTGGAGGGAACTTCCAGTATGTTTTTTGCTTTTATTATGTCATTTAGGTGATTCTGGTGAAAGTTTCCATCTTAGCCAACTCTACAGTGAGGTAATTCTAATTGATTAAATCTCAAATTATCAGTTACAGGATGATTCTTTCCTAAGTGTTAGTTGTAGAAATGCGGCTCCAACCTATAATTTCCTACTGACCTTTAAGTAATTTTTCACAGATCCAGCATGTCTGTCTATCTATCTATCTATCTATCTATCTATCTATCTATCTATCTATCTATCTATCTATCTATGAGAATTTATAGAAGAATGGAAAATAAGAAAGATACATACAAAGAGAAGATTATAGACCCTGTGAGGAAGGAAACAAGCAAAGAACCTGGATGACCCTGGTTTTCTCAGCTGAGCATTAGAATTTGCTTGCAGTTTCCTGGTGACCAATAGGAAAAACAATCTGAATGAGTCATAAGTTTCTAATAGCCTAATAAAAGCAATTATACTCTTTTCTGAAAATAAAGCATGAATTTTTGGTCTAAATACTAAAGAATAAATCTTTTCTATAATGTAGAAAACAGAAAAATTAATTTTTGCATGATCATTTCTTTTCATTATTCTTAAAAAAAATATGCATGTATTCTAGTAAGGGTCTATAGGCCCTCACTACATGGATTGGACTCTTTATTTTCCTGTGTTCAGCCTTTCAAAGAGCTGGGATTACGGGCACCCTCACCACAGCCAGTCTCAACCGCTGGGGCAGGAGGGTGCAGGGGTGGAGGAGTGGCACAGCATGCAGAGGATCTACCCAGGCTCCGCGTAGGCCTAAGCAGGCGCTTTAATCTACTGAGCTATTTGACTGGCCCTAGCCTGTCAGTTTTTAAACTTTGATACAATCAAACATGTTCCTTGGGCCACTCATGCATCTCTAAAAATTCTAAAGATAGTGGACTTTGATCATGTTCTTCTTTCTTTTTATGAAAAGTAAAAGCCTAAAGAAGCATCAGCTTTTGCCCCATGCAGTACCAAGGGTCAAAGGTAAAGTATGACTAGAATGGGGAAACTAAAGACCTCATGCAGAAGCTCCCTGGCTGCCTTCCCACCTAAGGACAGTCATCTGGATTGTACTGGGGACTCCCTGCCCCTCTGTGATTGCACCAGCTCCTTTATTCTTATACCTCATCCAACCTTGGCTCTGTCACAGTAAATCCCTCAGGCTGTTTCTAGGATCATGGAAAGCTTCCCACTTAAAATCAAGCTGAGACAATGGTCTCATTTTGCAACTACCAGCCATGGGAGAACTGCCACCCCCTGTGTGAGTTTGAAAGTACAAGGAGCTGATGCTGAGCCTCTTTGGCTTATTCCAAATCACCCGGATCACTTGGCAGGCAGAGCTGCTGCAAGAAGTCAAGGGCAGGGTTTCATTCCACTTATAGAACAATATTAGCTGGCTTGTGGCCTAAGTCACACCTGCGCATTCACTTAATGACAATGGCTGATAACCAGAGTCCATTGTGACAAAAAAAGACATTGTGATTTCACATGTTTTCTCCATTATGTTCAAAATAGGCTGAGGGAGACATAATGAGCCTTATAAAGTGATTAAGAAATCAAGACAGAGAGAGATTAAGAGATTTGCAAAGTTCATACAGCATATTCAGAGGAAATGATTATCGGACAGACACTATCACCGCCCCACGGCACGCCATGCCTTGTATTACTTATGACCCTCCTCCCCTCCTAAACTTTGACTTATTTTAAAAATGTATCTGAAATTCACTAAACAAAATAATGGGGATTTTGCCATGGTTATTATATTGCATATTGTTGTCTTCAAATTAGTTCTTTAGATTACCACATTTAAGCATGCAAAATTTGTCAGAAAATATAATCTTTAATAGATAGATAGATAGACATGATAATTTGTAATAGAATAGAAAGTAAGAAAGATACATACAAAGAGAAGATTATAGACCCTGTCAGGAGGGAAACAAGCAAAGAACCCGGATGACCCTGGTTTTCTCAGCTGAGCACTAGAATTTGCTTCCATCTTCCTGGTGACCAATAGGAAGAACAATCTAAATGATCACAAGTTTCTAACTGCCTAATAAAAGCAATTATACTCTTCTGAAAATAGAGCATGAATTTTTGGTCTAAATACTATATCATAAATCTTCAACTATAATGTAGTAAGAAGAAAAATTAATTTTCATATGATCATTTCTTTTCATTATTCTTAAAAAAAATAGAAACAGAGTAAAAACTGCAACTCAGTAAAGGGCTTTATGCACAATTTGGCTATTATTCCAACACTTCATTTTTGTATTTGTGTGCTATTCTTCCCACTTTTACTTTCTTATCTCTCAAAGGTAAGTCATGTGACTTTTGGGCTAAGTCATGTGGTTATCTATTTTTCCTGATATGATTTGTTCTGACGGAATTCAAGCAAACACTTGAAATATTAATATGTGTTGTTTCTGCAATCAGAAATGTGCCAAGTGTCCTGCAATCTAGGGAAGGAGAGACTCACAGGACAGGTTTCGACCTGCAGATTCACAGCAAGGAGCAGAGCAGCAACATCTACGCTCAGTCAGCCACCTGTGTCCCCTGACACCCACCGACCACAGGTCCTGAGAAATATGGTGCTTGGCATTGAATCCTGTTAACTTTCCTGAGCTACATAATGCTTCTAGGTTTTTATATTTCTTTAATTCAATTTTTACTTTATTGGGATGGGATCTCTAAACTGCTCAGGTTGGCCTTGAACTTGCCATCTTCCTGCCTCAGCCTCCCAAAGTCAAGGAATTACAGATGTGTACCGTCACACTTGGCCAGCATGGAGCATTTTAAGCTATTGTGTCTGAAAGTGCTTTACTGTGCAGCACTGTTTTAATGTAATGTGTATTAAAATATAATTTCTAGGCAAAATAATTCACTTTTTTCAATTATAAAAATTGCATACATTCATCTAATCATCACAGCAAACATGACACAGACATTGTGATGCCCCTCAAAATTTCATTTGCCTTGGCAGTTATTCCCCTCCAACACTCCCAGGCGCTACCCTTTACCATTTTCCATTTCTACAGTTATGCCTAAGTGAAATCAAACAGAATAAATGCTTTTGTGTTTGTTTTTGTACACCTGAATTCACCTGACATCATTTTGTTCACACATCAGTAACTTGGTTTTTCTTTTTTTGGTTTTCATGGTGGTTTTGCTTGTTTGTTTGCTAGAGGCAAGGTATCACCATGTAGTTCAGCCTGGTCTTGAACTCACTATGTGGCCTCGGATGTCCTCAATCTTCTTACCTCAAGACATCTTTTTGCCTCAGCCTCTCAAATGCAGATGACTTGTTTTCTATTTGTTGAGCAAGACTCCACTTTGTGGTTCCACATTATTTTCTACATACTCCATAGCTCAGGGTGTTGGGCTGCTTCTAAGTTTGGGCAACATGAAAAAAGGTTCTGTAAAATTTGTAGAGGCAGAAAGGTATGACAGTTATCCTCTCCGCTCATGAAGGTCCCTCATTGAAGTTTCAAATGTCATTGAAGCCTTTAGAATGAAAACCCAAAGATCTAAGGCAAACTGTTGTTTAGATTTGGGGGAGCAGAGTTGGTATCATCATATAAAAGGGTATTAGCTAATAGTATTAGACTGAGGAAGGAAACCCAGAAAGGGGTTTGAACTTCTTTATAGCTCTCTGTGCATCATTGCTGCCTTCCAAATATAGGCTAGACCCTTTCTGGAATAAGGAGTTTATGACCTATTAAAGAGAGTTTCTTTCTGGACAACTGTAAGACACAAGGGAAGAAAAGCACTAAAAGTAATACTTTAAGGCTATTACAGCTAGCTTTTGGGAGAAATTGGCTTGAATATCTATGAATTGGGAAAGAAAAATTCTGTTATCTGTGCCTCAGTCAGAAGAAGAATTGGGGTCAAGAAATAGGAGTAGGAAGAAGTGAGAAAGACTTTGGTTCTAAGGTGCTTTTCAGGCCTTGCAGTGGTATTTGTCTGGTTTGAGACCCCAAAAAATGTTCCATAAGTTTTGCTATAAAATGATTTTAAACATAGGCTGATATAAAAATAAGGTCATTGTGTCATTCCGAAGTACATAAGAAGCCACCAAGCTATTATCCAAAGTGGGTGTATTATTTCACATTAACTTCAAGATTAGATGAGAGCTCCAGTTGCGTCATATCCACAGTAAGACTTAGTGTTTTCTGATCTCAGTTTAGCTATTTAAAAAGATGCTATTTAAAAAGATGAGCAATCCCATGGAATTGTAATTTGAGCAGAACTTTTGTGACAAATATGAAAGTCTCTATGAGCTAGGAACAATGCTTCCTGGTACTCTGAATTTCACACCTACTATTGCTGCTTAAATAGAAAGTGGTAAAAGTTTGTCTACATTTTAATTATTCGATATGCAGTCTTTCAGAACAAATTAAAAACCTACTAGGCCTTGTAAAATTCTGGAGGTAGCTCTTATTGCCTCTAATAAGATAGTAAAAGCATCAGCTTTTGATATGCAGTAACTGCTCTGCTAATTGCCTTTCTTCCCCTAAACACACCCATTTTGTTTTAATAGCTGTAATGAGGCCTCCCTATTCCACTGGCCCCAAGTTTTTTTAAAGACCAAGAAGTGTTTTCATTATATTCACTTTGTAAACCGCTTTGGAATCCCAGGTGGAATCAGACCTCCAGGACTGTGAGCATGAAATCTGAGAAGAGAGCTTGCCCATGTTCTAGTCATTAATTTTCCTTCTCAGGAAGAGAAATGAGATTTTTACAATGTCCTCCTTTCACCTGAAACTTTGTGAAAGGTAAAATAAGCTGCATTCCAGTAGAGTCCCTGCCAAATGGAATCTGCTCAATGGAAACTTTTCCAAATATCTAATGCCAGTTTGCATAGCATCTGTCTTAATTATCGTCAATCCTAAAGGAGGTTACAAAAACTGAAATTGGATGTAGGCATTGTCAGTGCTGGGATTAGCGGTAACAGAAGGCAAGAACACTAGCACTGGGGTGGTGGGAGAGCCTTGCTCCTGGTACTGAATGCCACCACTAGCAGAACTTCGGGAGTCTTAAACTGGAAGCATTCCCGCCATTGCTATTTCCACTCAAATGTGCTACAGTTTATCTCTCGTTAATGTTTAACAAGACCTGCTGGTATGGATGTTTGTCCCAAGGAGGTGAAGATGTATGAGGAAACAAAAGCTGCTTAAAATGTTGTGAATGAGAATTCTCCTTATGTGAAAGAGAATGATTTGTTGTTGTTGTTGTTTATTGTACTGAGAATTGAACTCAGGACCTCCCACTTGCCAGATAGGTGCTGTGCCTCTGAGCTATACACCCAGTCCTCCTGTGTGAATGAGAAAAAGAATTCATGGCTTTCCTGAGAAAAGGCTGAGGAATGACTAGGGCACACTGCAAGTCAGGTTTACTCTACTAAGAGAGCCCGGGTCTTTCTCTGCTAGAATAGCTGAAACACGTGGCTTCCCCTGCTTAGCCATGTCCTGACAATGTTGAAAACACATACTTTGAATGAAATCTGAGATCATTCTTCGATCAGGTACTCTGTGATTTTCTTAATATAACCATAGGAAAAAACTCTAGCATTGTTTCTCTGTTACATGGATTTCTACTAATGAACTATTACAGTCCCCATAACCTACCATTTCTCTGCCTCTGCTTCTGACTCTATCTATGTCTCTGCCTCTCTCTATCTCTGTCTCTGCCTCTCTCTCAGTCTCTGCTTCTGTTTCTCTCTCTATGTGTCTGTGTCTCTGCCTCTGCCTCTTCCTCTTTTTCTGTCTCTGTCTCTGTCTCTGCCTCTCTTTCTTTGTCTCTGCTTCTGTCTCTCTCTGTGTCTCTGTCTCTGCCTCTGCCTCTCCCTCTGTTTCTGTCTCTATCTCTCTCTATCTCTGCCTCTCTCTGTTTCTGTCTCTGTCTCTGCCTCTACTTCTGTCTCTCTCTGTCTCTGCTTCAGTTTCTGTCTCTGTCTCTGTCTCTGACTCTGTCTGCTGCCTTCTCTGATACCCACCCCACATTTGTCTGGAGGAAGTAGGAGGGAACAAGGAACTGTGCCTTCCAATAAATTTTTCTTATCTTTTTCTAGTAAACATTTTTTGTCTTTTTCTGGTAGTATTTTTTTTTCTTTGTTTAGTGTCACAGAGCTAATTGGAACTGCTTATTCCCTTCCTCTTCTCTCAGAAAGGAAATGTCTTGATTCTTACCTGCAGCTTCCAGGTGAGGCATGGATTTAGCTGCCTCAGAAACCAGCACTCTCTGGATCATGACCTGCCCCTGGTGTCCACTTCTTTCTTCCCCTCACTGTAGCACCACTGTGCTTCACTGATTCATTCTAGTGCTAATACCCACATTTAGGTTACTTGGTGCAAGGCAGATGGCTTTTGGGAACACCTTGCTTTTTCCTCACAGCCTTAACCTCATGAGAGGAACAAATAATTTCACCTTTATATATAGCCCCAAAGTCAGAAGAAGAAGAAGAAGGAGGAAGAGGAGGAGGAGGAGGAGAAGAACAAGAACAAGAACAAGGAGAAGGAGAAGGAGAAGGAGAAGGAGAAGGAGAAGGAGAAGGAGAAGGAGAAGGAGAAGGAGAAGGAGAAGAAGAAGAAGAAGAAGAAGAAGAAGAAGAAGAAGAAGAAGAAGAAGAAGAAGAAGAAGAAGAAGAAGAAGAGCAGTGCTAAGGAAGTCTGAACTGGATAATTCACTGAGTCTTGTGGCCCCGAGAGTCAACAGAGTCCACAGAGTCAGCAAGCAGGGAGCCCACTTGAAGACAAAGCAACTCATGTGCATTGCTGGCCAGGATTTATGTGACACATAGATATTTTACATGTCAGGGACAGCTGTAGATGCTTAGTGAATATTATCTCACTTAACTCTTATGTGTGTGTTATCCTGATTGTTGTTTTCATTTTGGAAGAAACCAAGACATAGCAGGAAAGCCCCTCCCATGGCAGAGCTGCTTTGAGTGCGGCTTGTTCATACAGCATGATATCCTTGATTCCCCTGCATCTGACAACAGTATACTCTCCGCGTTTAGAAGATCCTCTCCTTTTCTGTATGGGTCTGTATCATTATGCTGTACCTTTCTCTTACAAGGTCTCCTCAGCAGGTCCCTGTCTTTCTCTCCACCTTGACAGAGGAATTATCATTATCCGATTGTGACGTCAAGCTCTGAGAAATGCTGGCATTCCTTAAAGAGGTGATGTGTTTTCTTTTCTCCAGTGAGCCTCACGCAGGTGAGGGGCCCTGACACTACCCTTCTGCCCAAACTACATGTCCTGCCAGGTTCTTGAGAATCTTTTGAGGAATGAATATCTTCTCTATGGAAATATCCCAGTTATCATTTCTCGTGAGAAACACAGAATGGTCTGAGAGATCTGTGGCCAGCAGGAGAAGCACCAAACTGAAGGGACACCATCTCTATTCCCGGTGGGGACACCACCATCTTCTCTAACTTGCTCATCTTGCACAATAGAAAACTATAACTAAATAAATGAAAAAAGATGGCAGAAAATAACCTACAGTGACTTATGCATCTTTCTCTCTCCATAAATAACTTTATATTTCACTCTGGCAGCAGAGCTGAGCCAGAAGGTAATGAGCCATTGTGGAAAACCCATCTGTTGCTCATAAGGGGAAAGGCCAGATTTATTGAAGAAGAATTTGGAGTCTACGTCCTGTTATTGTTAATGCGAGTTGTGCATCTAATTGGTCATGCTGAAAATGTGCTCTATTATATTCTTTCAGCGGCCATATGGGTAAGCTGGGCTGCAGTGCTGTGGAGAAAATTATTCCTGAAGAACTTGAGAGTCAGAATGGGCACGGCAGCCGGCGGAGAACTGACAGTTCTAATGAGGACAGATAGTGCTTGTCCATGGGCCTGATTTAAAGATGTTTTCAAAAGAACCCCAAAGGCTGTGTATAATCCAGGTATGTTGAAGTGGTGTCACACAGTCCTCTGGACTGGATTGCGTTGCATTACTTCAAGTAGTTTCCAGCAGCCCAGCAATTAGAAAGATTCCTGCCTTCCATTCCTCTGTAACTAACCCATTGATACCCATCCACTGTTCTGAGATTCCCTGAAAGTGATGCTGGCTAAAAATAGTTGAAACCCATTCCTCCCAAATCCCCCTGTCACTGCTGTAGATAGAAAGACTAGAGAGGAAAATGAAGTTGTGCTTTATACACTGAATTTCCTCCATCATAATTGATGTTAATGTGGAACTACAAAGGTTCTAAGAGAAGTGAGCAAGTATGCCTTGAAATAAATTATGATACAATTTAGACACTGTAGGTGCTTAATTAATGCTAAGTGAAAGAGAATAAATTCGGGTAACAACAATCTGTGGAATGTGAAGACATTATGGCTGAAAATAATCTTGAGATTTTATTAGTCAGGAAATAATGACTGCTGCAAAACAATCACTAATACAGTATGGCTTAATACAGACCTTGAACTCTTGTATCACAGACTAGGGTAGCAGCTGTACTCTCCCTGTACTCTCCAAGGTCACTTTATAAGGACCAAAAATGAAGAGGACATGGCAGGGCATATTATGGACAAATCTTGGGGGGGGGGGTGTTACTTCCACCCAGCCCACAGCCAGAACTCAGTAATAAGGTTCTAAACAAAAAAGACTGGAAAACGTAGTCACCCACATGCTCAGAAGGCAAAGACTTGAGTGTGGTGAGCTGAGGAACTCTCACTGTCCCTGGGATGCTAAGCAGGGCCCTTGCTATACAGATGATCAAGCAGAAGCCCTGAGATTGGGTAGTTTTCAGCAGCTGACATGATTGATGACAAAATCAGAACAAGAAATCTGATTTTCTACTTCCAGATGCTACTGTGGAGAGGAGAAGAGGATGGAAGGAGGGGAGAGAGAGAAAGGGAAAGGAACAGACAGAAAGGAGGGAAGAAGAGAAAAAAAGAAGGGAAGGTTGAGTATCCAGACCCATGTTCCTGGCTCTGTCATCAGCTGGGTGAGTCTCTCACACTCCTCATTTTCTGCTACTATAAAGCCCAAAGTTTGTGTAGATGATTAGTGAGACAGCTTCTGATGATCTCTCTATTGAGAGACCTTAGGAAGGAGAAATAAAAATAACAAGGAAGGGCACTGAAGTAAAATAAGTCAGTGCAAAGCGAGCAGGCAAGGAGGCGAGCAGGCAAGGAGATGAGCAGAAGAGGGGTCCTGACAGTGCAGGATGAAGTCAGGTGGCTGCAGCCTTCTGGCCAGTGCAGCCCTCTGGCTAGTGCAGCTTGCAAAGGCAGCATGCAGCCTCCCACCTTGCAGGGACTCAGAGGTCTGGGGATCTTTCTGCAGTCCACTTAGCTGGCCCCATCTCCTCTTCCCATCACACCACACAATCCAGGTTGGCTGGTTTCTCTTCAGAGACCCACTACCCGACTGTCATAGACTCGGGGAACCCTGACCAAAGACATGACAGATTGGGCCCAACAGGGTGCAGCTGTCCCCTTTCCTCCTTTTTCATGAGCTCATTGCTTTCACTCATCCTCAAGTGTGCAAGCAGCAGCAGGAAGGGATTAAGGTGGTCCTAGAGGAGGCTTATGAGCAGCTCGAAGGCAGCTAGGCTTGAGAGGCACCGTCCCCATGGCAAGGTGGTGGCAGGCCTGTGCAGTGATGCAACTGGCAGCCTCTCAAATCCCCTTTCAATCCTGCCCACTTTGCCTTGCTCAATGGGAGATGAGATCAATTTCTGAAACCCACCTGCCTGTTACACAAGAAAGTCACAGCCAAGGCATAAACAGTGCTAATCCTTCAAGGACCAGCACTTCACGCTCACGGCACAGTACTATCTCAGCATTGTGAAATCCTTTTCAACCATTAATAGCTTTCACTAAGCCCCTTGTTCTCAGGACCAGGCAGAAGCACAGTGGGAGCTGGGCAAGGAAGAGTGGGTGGTGGGACCCTGAGCAGCACCTGGGCATACAGTTACAGTTTCATCTTCTACTAGTTTCCTGAAAGATACCAAGTCAAAAAAATAATTCCAAAACAATAATTATCTTTTGGAGGCAGAATTTCTTAAGTCTTGAGAGAGAGCGAGTAAGAGATGGGAAATTTAGAAAAATGGTTTTCACTTACCTGGCCTCTGCCGATGCTGGTGTTATTGTTGGGTCAATGGCTTTGTATTTCTCAGACTCTGTTTGTCTTTACGCTTGCCTGGGTCAATGGTCAATGTGGCAACATTTCTGGTCATTTTGAAATATCAGAAATGATGACCTTAAATTCTTAAATGGGTTTGTACTTGTAAAAGTACAGATTGTTAGCAAGAAATCAGGCATAGCAGAAATAATTCCTTCTATTTTTGATGATTGACCTAAATCGGACACTATTATAGTTAAAATCTAACATGTTCTTCAGAAGTCTCGTGCAATCAGAGGTGTGGCTTTTAGAAGGTAACTGAGGGAAGGGGACACCCTCTTCACTAGTGGACTAATGCATTAATGACTTTGCAGCTAAAATGTTCCGAAGAGTCAGGGTCTGGTTAGAAGAGGTGGGGCACTGGTAGCACAGCTTAGTAGGGACTCTCTCCTGCCTTGGCTCTGCCATTCTTTCTCTGCTTCCTAGCTGCGATGATGTAAGTGACTTTCCTCTCTCATGCCTTGCCATTAAGGCATTTCCTCTTTGGAGCCAGTTGACCATGGGCTGAATATCCTGAAACACAGACCAAATTAAATCTCTCCTCCTTTTTAAGTTGTAGGAATCATATGTCATGTCTCAGCTATGAAGAAAAAAATGACTGATACAGACTCCCATTATCATGTCAGCAAGTTGATGGAAGACTCAGTTTTAGTCTTTAGAGGCTGCACGCCTCACCCCCCTCTGATTTGAGGACATCTCTGGGACCTGCCAGCACCTGCCCCAGGCCTTGCCAGTCTGTACACTAACATGTAACATGATGTCCATTGCATAGCTAGCTCATCCCATAGGTCCTCTAACAGCTATGTCTGGCCAAGGCCTCTCACTGATGTGTATGATGAGTTCCTTGGGGTTACAATCCTCCCTCATTAGGCAGGGTCCCCTTAGAGATTCATTGTCTGCTCAGGATTGCTATTGGCTGGGTGGATGCTACATCCTCCTGGCACTCAGGGAAGAAGCCTTCCAACTATCTACTAAGTCTTTCTCCTGTGACCAAATTTAAGTGAGGCTCTTCTGAACTCTCTTTTTGACAACTCTAGACATGGGCTCTGTCCTTCAACTGGTCAGCTTACCAAAATTCCTCAGTTCTAGGGTTCAGATCAAATTTGTTATTCCCCAACTGTAGTATGTTCTCAGCCTAGCCCACCTCAAGCAACAGTCCTGTCTCAGGTTAGTGTAGGCACTGTCTCCCTCACCCCTGATTCTTCTTGTTAGTAGTTTTCTATCCATTTATATCCTCCCTGCCCTTTGTGCATAACTTCACCGGTCCTCGTTATATTTGGAGGTGAACTTGAATCTCTCTTCCTGATAGGAAACACCACTACAGTGGCTCCCTTGAGCTACTTATCTTCCCTATTACCTTCACCAGGTGTCATTAAGAATTGCTGAACACTATTTTCAATGTCATTAAACTATTTTCCTTTCTATTCCCTGGCAACTACTCCACAACAGGAGCCTAAGGAAAGGCAATGCAAAGGTTCTTTTCTCTGGTTTGAACTGGTATCTCAGCTACTTTTTGCTTACTGTTGGGACTAAACACCCAACACTCAAAATTAAGGAAGGAAAAACTTATTTATCTTACAGTGGCAGTTTAGTTTATACTTGGTTGCTCCAGGGTAGAACACAGCAGTTCATGGCGGCAGAGAACAACCAAGAACAGAGAAAGGAGCAGCAGTTGTAGAGTCTATTAAGCCTCTCCCCTCCCTTCCATTATGACTGCCAAGACTGGAGCTCCACTATGAAGGTCAGAGCTCCTCTGAAATGGCATGGCATAGCAAAGATAGGAACTCCTTCAAGGAAGGGGGTGCACTGAAGTCTTGTGCAACCCCTTTATATATCTTTTTTTTGTACTGTCAACCCCTCCTAGGACTGGGGCCCCACACCACTGGGGGTAGAATCACAAGCCTAGCTTCCCACATCTCAAGTTGACACAACGTATCAACCACCAAAAATGGGAAAAGAAAATTGAACAATCAATAGAATGGCTTAAAACTATCTCAGTACAGTCCTGAACTCAATTGCTGTCTTCAAGAAACCCATACAGACCAACACTACTTCAAAAAGGAAAAGGGCACAAAAAAGATGGCCAGAAGTAGACGGTAGATTGCGTCCACATGCCTTGGCTGCTGGCAGGGTCAGTGGATTCTGTGATCGCTGAAAAGCACTCTGGCTTGCATGATCCTGAGGAAACTTTCCTTAGGTTGGTGTGAATATTTTCTTGGTTCCATGCCCTTTGAAGGACAAGGGTCAGTTGATACATCCAGCTTGTTCTTCACCTGAACACTGTCAGCTTTCCCAAAGACCTGAACTTTCTTTTGAGGAACAAATAATGATTTGGGAACTAAATCTAAACTTGTACTCATTGATCACAAGTTCATTCTCCAGTGTAGAGTAACAGACATTGCTAGGAAGAAAAATAATTTCTGCAAGGTTTCTGTATGTCCCAGACACTTTCAGAGCATTTAAAATTTGACTTTATAGGACTTGTGAAGGGTGGGAGAGCTGTTGCTGTCATCAGGTTGTAGAAAGAAACTCAAGGAGGTTGTACGATTTGCCAAAAGTCACCTACAAAAAGAAAGAGGAGTTTCCCAGTTCCAAAGTAACACTTCCCCCACTTCACCACCATTCTGTTGTTTTATACATAATCACCTAAAAGCACCCTATGTCTGAGCCCTCTGTCATGTTTCCAAGTTGATCACTGTCATCATCTCATCATTTTTTGTTAATGACCATGATATCCAAAGCTTATGAAGGGCTTTATTACGGTCAATCTTCTGGTCAGCCATTTAGGAGGATCCTAGCATTTTAATATCTTAAGAATGATCTGAATTAGGTACAATTGCACCGCAGTTTTTGGCCACAGGATCCTTCTGCTATAAGGTATGTAGGATGTGGTGGTCACAAGTACTGGCTGTGAAGTTAGGCCATGGAAGGTTCACAGTCAGCTTTGCCAGCTGTGTAACCTCTGTAATTTAGATTAAGTCTCAATTCCCTATTCAAGAAAATAGGTATGAGAGTAACCAGTTTGTAGTTTTCTGGGATACTTGATTATTTTTATAAAAGGTGTCAAGTGTCCTAAGTACTGGGGAAGGCAATAATCTCAGCACTCTGGAAGGGGAGCGTGACAAGTTGAAACTGAGGCTAGGCAACTTCGTGGCTCAGTGAGACCTTTTCTCAAAAATTAAAAATAGTAGATGGATCTGTAGCTCAGTGTGAAGAACGTAGGTTCAATTCTCAGTGCCTCAAAGCCTTTCACTATTAATGTTGATTACTCACAACACCTTTTAATTTTGTTAATAACTGTCTTATCACAGGATAGCAAATATTAAATGTAGTATGCACAGGTAAGTTTGACCAGTATCAAAAAAGATACTCCAATTCCATCCTTTTATTCTATCTCTGTTTCATAGACCAGCTCAAGGACATATAACCACTGAAAATATAGTATTATACTTAAGGTGCATCAGAGGCCATGATAGTTATTATTTATTTATCTACAAATAATCTAAAGTTTATGGGAATACAATGATCAGAGCCTTGAGGCCTTCTCATATAGAATAAATTTAGGTGTTGTTTACACTTAAAAAAATGATTGGTCATATACTATGAGGAAGCTGGGTGCAGTGGCGCCCACCTAGAACCCCAGCACCCGGGAGGTCAAGGAATGAGAATGGTCATGAGCTCAAGGCCCACCTGGTCTACATAGCAAGTTCCATGACAGTCTGAATTACATAGAAAGATGCTTTCTCAAGCAAAACAAAAAAAGCACACGTAAGCTAAGAAAGAAACAGAAAGAAAATACTCCTGAGAGTCAGCTTCACAATAGTCTATGCAATTTTAAATAGTTTCTTTCTTGTGTTGCAGTGGGTTCAACTTAGAACTGCTATCTGAACAAAGCAGATTCTGCAGGTTAATACTGCAGACTAATTACAGACTATCAATAAAGTCTCTAAAGTTATTTTTCTGCACCAGTTTTTAGGAGACAAGGATACAAGAGCAGCCCTCTCCTTAGCCCAGCAGAGATGATGAACCCAGCATGATGATGCAGACAACTCACCATCACTGATGGAGTTGAAGCTCTAGTTTCAATGTGTATGGCGGGCCATTGTATTCAGAAACCACATAGCAGCATTAATTGTACTATGCATTGGGAATTGTTCAGCTGCAAAATTAGACCACCAGAAGACAAAGTCCTCTCAATGACTAAATGCGGTCTTCCTACCCTCCTGCTTAACTTCTAGTAGTTGCTACAGTATATTTTAGAAAATTCTTTTCAATGTATCTCTCTCTCTCTCTCTCTCTCTCTGGCTCTGTCTGCCATAATGAAAGCCTTCTAGTAGACACAAAGTCAGAAGATGACTCTGGTTCTCTGATTTTTCCTGGAAAAGATAAAGGTAATAAACAAAAATTATAAATCTTACATATCCCAAATTAAAAACATGGCAGTCACAATCAAAGTTGACATTAACAACTCTACACAAGATAGATGAATATCATTTAATTAGGGTGAAATGAAATGAGTAAGACCTAAGAGGAAATGCAGTGTCTGATTTCATGTGTACAGAGTTTAAAGCAAGACATAACAGGTTTGTGCTGCAAATCAGAGTTGGAGTTAGGCTTAGTGAGGCAGCACTCACACTAGAGCACAGGAGGGGCTTTTGGGGAGCTGGTCAAGTCTGTTTGTCCATATGGATGTTGGGTATAAGAGTGTGTATGACTCTTGAGCTGTGCTGGTTTGTCTATTCTCCAGATATTTATGATAAAAGTCAACTAAAAATCAGGAAAAAACCTAAAAATTTATTCACAGTGTCAGCATTGTAGAAATGTTCAGAAAAAAATGATACATAAGATTCTGAATTTCAATGAAAAATTTTAGTGTTTAATAAAGTGATTGTATTCAAATGGAGAGCAAGAAGATGACATATTTCTATTTCACCTGCACTATCTTTTTTTTATTTTATACTTTAGGGAAGGGTTTGCAGTGTGTTGAGGGTCTCACTACCAGATTGGACTCGTAGCAATCCTCCTGTTTACAGTCTCCCAAGAGCTGGGATTACAGGAGCATGCCAACATGCCCAGTCTACACTATCTTTGTTTTTAAAGAGAATAATACCTTTAAAATTAATCATGAATTAATACAGTTGGTAAGGAAGAGCATATTATCTTCATGTATTTAACCAAAAATCAAAAGTATCTCTTTAGAATATCCAAGTGGGGCTGGCAAGATAGCTCAGGATCTAAGTTCTTGCTTAAGCAATTTCAGGGAATGGGGTTCGATTCCTCATCTTGCATGCCCCCCAGGCCCCACTCCTGGGCATGCTGAGCTGGCCCATGAGTCCAGGCGTGGTGGTGCACACCTGTAATCCCAGCACTCTGTCGGCTGAAAACAGGAGGATCACTATGAGCTCCAGCTGCATTGTAAAACCATTCCAAATACATAAAAGCAGGACAAAACAAAACAAACAGAATGTCCAGCTTATCTAAACTGCATTCCCCAGGCCAAGATATTATTCTCCCAGAGAGCCAGAAGTCAGCTTAGTTGTCACCACCCATCTTGCATTTGGAGATCAACACAATACCATTCTAAAAACTGAAGTCCATATAAATATTTTCCCCTGAGGTATTTAATATATAGAAGTCAATAATTTCATCTGCCCATATCCCCACATCCTGATGCAGTGGGGACTGAAAAACTTAGTTTTGCTTCAGGGACACTTTTCTCATACCATGAAGCCATCAGAGTAGTTTATAATAACCCTGTCATTGGGTTTAGCATGTTCCAGCTTGTCAGTTTATACATCCATCTTCCTCCTCATAAGCTATGTCAATGACCACCCACCAGCAAGCTAGACATAGCAGTGCTCTGTCCCTATGTTCCAAGTCAATGTTACCCATAAACACAAGTGGCCACAGGAGAAACAGACTGTACACAAATACCTTTCCACTTCCAGTGTTCAATCTCTGTATTCTCTATACGCACAATGAACTACATGTCTTGGGGACTCATGCTTTACAAGCAATGGGGTGAATATTGGTAGATAAATGTCCAAGTGTCCATTCACCTGCTGATGCATTACAAGACATCGCATACTGCCTTGAACAGGGAGTTCACAAATTCTAGAAGTATGGAGTTTGAAAACAGTACACTAGGGGGTTGAGGAGATGGCTCAGTGGAATAAGTGCTTTCCTGGCAAGCGCAAGTTCAATACCCAGTTCCACAAAAAAAAAAAAAAAAAAAAAAAAAAAAGGTGCACCGAAACAATTTGCCTTACTTCATGTTCAAGCTGCCTAGTTTATATCTTTTATGATTCAGTCTCTGAAAGAATAGAGAATTAAGCCGGGCATGGTGGCGCATGCCTGTAAACCTAGCACTCGGGAGGCTGAGGCAGGAGGATTGTTGTGAGTTCGAGACCAGCCTGAGCTACAAAGTGTGCTTAAGGCCAGCCTGAACTGCATAATGAGACCCTGTCTCAAAAAGACAAAAAAAAAAAAAAAAAAAAAAAAAAAAAAAAAAAAAGAAAGAATAGAGAATTATGTCCATGTCACAAGTACTCCCATATTTAAGAGAAGAGATGTACCAAACCCTTGATTAGGGGACTCTCAAGGTTACTAGGCCTACAGGGTAGGAAATACTTGTTTGTTTAAAAAGAAAGAAAGAACTTAGAAGATTTTCTTATTATGAGAAGTGATCAAACTTTAAAGAATTGACTCATGAAATAGAAGATCGAAAACTAAACTTGAACCACCAAATATTGGCTTATTAACACAGAGTAAAACTTGTAATGATCACAATGCAACTACACAGAGTTTTCTTATTAGCATAAGGTAGAATTATAATGATAAGATAGACTAGCAGCAGTTATTCTGGCATGAGCAACACATACTCTGTCATATCACATTAATGATTCATTATGTTAAATATCAGCCATGGACCTGGAAATATTTAAAATTCTCTTTGTTGTCTTACTCTGTTGGTGCAGACAAGACCTAGGACAGGAATCAAAATACTGCTGCTATGCCTGTGTCTAGATGAGCCACAAAGTCCCTTGTAGTCATAGGTAGGTTTTTCAGAGGTGGCTTGGCTAGAGTACATGACATAGGGATTGATTTATAGTGCAATGCTAGGATTAAGGGTCCTATGGATAAGAGTGTGAGTCCTACCCACCCTAAGGCCTGAAGCCTGGATAAGATGTAAACAGTTGAGAGAGGCCTGTCATTTTGCTGGTTTTCTACTGCTTTGTGTTGCTCCATGATGCCCCTCTGCCATGCCACCCTCCCTTGAAGTCAGCTAAATATGACCTAAAACCTCTAAAAACTGAGTTCTATGAAGCCTCTTTCTCCTTTAACTTGGATTTGAGGTATCTTTTTTCATCAATGAGAAAAAGTAAGAAAGTTGCAATGCTATTTGTCATCAGTTTATGCTTTTAGGACATCTGACTCCTTTTGAATATCAGAAATTAGTTTGGATAAAGCCTTCTCTCCTTTTCTTTTAATTAATGTAAGAAAACTCACTTCTATATTTTCCACATTCGTATTCTCAACCATCTGTGTTTCTATAGCCAGTTAAATGTGTAGGCATTACTAATTCATTTGATCAGCTTAAGGTAGCCCAAGATTTTTTAGAAAGACTTCTGACATCTAGCTTAGAAATTAATAGGAAAAAACAATAATCCAGTCAATAAATAGGTAAATACACTGAAAATATACTTCTTAAAAATAAAATTTACCAATACTCATATGAAAGAAAGTGTCCAACATCTGTAGTCATGAAGAAAATGGACAACTAAACTCCAAGGAGATTCTATCTCAACTGAGAGCAAATGCCTACCATCAACAACACAGAGTTTAATAAAGACTGGATAAGGTACAGGGTAAATGCAAGCTTTATATGCTGCTGGTAGAGAGGTATGAACATTATGAATATCAGCACAGAGGTTTTTAAGCAGCATTTGTTTTAGAACTAATATATTGATTTTAATAGCATTATCCATAGTTACTGAGGGGAAGTGTGATGATTCAGAGAAGGCCATCATGTCACTTTGGCACACCGATTATCTTTAATTATAGTACTTGAAAACAGCAGGCACAAAAAAGAACTCTGATTCTACCTTCCCATTCCTTCCCAAATGTGAAAGGTAGAATTCTCACATGAAAATACCTTCCAAGGTCTCACCCATGCTAGCGGAAGCCCACCCCATTCAGTGTAAGATATTGTTTCCCAAGAGGCCCCAGAGAACCAGCAGTTGGAGACTGCAACAGGACTAGGATTGGGAGAGTCTTGTACAGAGGCAGCAGTGAGACACAGTGCAGAGGTCCACCCCACAGTCATCATCTAGTGAGGGAACAACAGTGGTAGCATCCTGGAACCAATCCCATGGAACAGCAACAGGAAGGCAGGACTGTTATTTCCTCTCAAAGTACTCTGGGGCTTGCACCCCAGCAGTAGAACAGCCTCAGGGTCACTTTAGTGCCAACATCCAGAAATTGAAGGAGGGAAGGTCTGTCTAGTTACAATTGACAGCCAGAAGCTGAGCAACAGACTGGGGGAACCTGGATGAGAAGGAGAAGGAACCCAGACTCCATTCTGGTGAAAGCCAAATGCCAGCCCTTAATCCTAGCTGCAAAAGCCTAGAAGTATCCTCTGGTCTATTGTGGAGCAAGGATACTGTACCCCTATCCTTTGTTCCAAGGCACAAGTAGGCAAGAGGTCTGGAATGCTGACAGGACAAGGGCACAGCCTTGTTGCCTGACCTGTGGCCTGTGGTGCAAGTAGGCAACTGGGCTTGGGCTGGACAAATGCATCCCCATCTGCACAGCAGCTGGGCCTTGGCTGGCTGCAGACAAGGGCACTCCTTTTGCTGTATCTACCCTTATGTAAAACAAATCAACAGTTTGGCCAAGATCAGCCCTGCACTCAGCAATAATCCTACTGAACACTTGCAGATATTGAATCTGTCCTGTTAATTTGTCTTGAAACTCTCTCATTGCTATTTTTTCTTTAATAAAAAATAATAATAATAAAAAAGGAGAAATTTACTACTGACTTACACTTTTAAGTATTAACCTTCCACATAAAAATTGCAAAAGGACTCTTTTCATTAAATTTAGAATTCTCATTTCTTTTCTTTGATTGTTTACTACCTCATATTATTGATCAAATAAATTATTCGACCTCTAAATAAATAAATAAACACTTGGAGAATTATTTGGTACAGATTCTGGCTTCGAGTAGGGAACAGAGACCAAACTGGTGGCACTAGAGGAGTTTTTTCTAAGTAATTATTTTTCTATTTTTACTTTTTTTTGTTTGTTTTCTCTGGTCCTGCCTCTCTTTCTTCCTTAGTCTTTTGGTATTTTGTGAAATTTACAGGTAAATGAGCACTGTCTCTAGTCTTTCAGTTTTGCCTTGAAATTCTTTTACTTTTCCCTCCACATATTGCCCCTTGATCACTTTCTCAGTTTCCTGAAATTTGGGTGATTATACTTAGCCCCTTAGCCCTGAGTGTACTATAATTCTCTCCAGCTATGGCACTTTTTCCCCCTGTTCCTCTTAAATTTCCCTGCACAAAGATTAAAATCATCCCACCAAGGGCAAACATACCTCATACAAATTCCTGGTCTATGGTGGAAGTAGTTATATAACCACAGATCTTCCTTGTATGGTTAGAGACACCAGATTAGCAGTTACCACAGATTTTCAGTATCTAGACTGAGTTTGGTGAAATTTTTATTGCTAATTGCACTACTTTAAACAATATGGCATAGGCGTTATCACCTCTGTATGATCACACTGTGATAATCTGGGGACACAGTCATTACCATTGTCCTGTACCAAAGGACTAGGTCCTGAGCCAAATAGACAGCAACACATCAACCCTTAAGAGATGGAAAAATAGAGTCCTGGAATGGACACAAATACCGATAGCAAGCTATACCTAGAAGGCATCTCAGAGGAATGCACATTTATGAGGAAAGCTTCAATACAAGAAATAAATGTATCCAACATAAGCAAATCACAAATAATAATAGAGAAAATAAATTAAAACAAAAAAATAGAAAATGACAAGAGACAATATGCAATCTCAGACTTCAAGCTCACCAAGGATAAATCCAGGGGACAATGAGATAGCAGAAGGCAGAAGCCATCTACCTTAAGTCACTGGAATGAGAGTAGAAGAAATTTTAAAAATACACACCACACACATACATATGATATTAAAGTAGAAATAATCTCACAAGTAAAAAATGAGATGACAATCATAATGAAGGACATGCTTAGCAAATTTAGAGCAGACATAGATTAAAAATGAGAAACATAGAAAAATAATGGAAACCATGGATACTCAACATAGAAAGAAATTAGATCCATGAAACAGATTCAGATAGATGTACAGTAAATTAAAAATTCCATTGAAAGTTTGCTAAACCCTACAAAAGGAAATAAAGATAGGGTATCAGACCTAGGAGACAGAATCATGGTTAGCAATCACAAGAAAAAGATCTCTTAAAAATAGAAAGGGACAATGAAAAAACAATATCGAACAACTGCAAACAACATTAAGATTGGAGCCAATGAAAATGTAAAAGTCGCTACAAATGATATAGAAAGCCTGTTATAGTAGTAAACTTCCCAAGCATAGTAAAAGAATTTGTCATACATTAAATGAGGCATACTGAACTGCAATTAGTCATGACCAAAACAGATCTACACCAAGACACATACTAATCAAGATTCCTAAAGTTCAGCACAAGATCACAATACTAAAGACTGTTAGAGAAAAGAAACAAACAACCTCTCAAGGAATGTCCATCAGAATCACAGCTGGCTTTTCAACACAGACCTGTAAGTCAAGGAGAGCTTGGAGGGAAGTATTTCAAGACCTAAAAGAGTAAGAAAAAAAAAACTTCCAACCAACATTGATGTATCCTGCAAAATTATTTTCCAAAAGTAATGGAGAAATGAATACTTCCGTGAAAAAGAGCAGTTGAAGAAATCCATGAAATAAAACTAGTTCTACAAAGGATTAAGAAAGATATTCTATACAGAGAAATAAAGTCCACAATTCCAACAATACTATTATAAACAAGCCACCAACAGAAATGATTAAACAGAGGGAAAAGACACGAAGCCACCAACAAGAAAATTAAGTGATAAAGACAAGTCAATGCATATCAGATATAAACATCAGTGTAAATGGTCTCAATTCACCAGTCAAAAGAAATAGATCAGCAGAATGGATTAATAATCAACAACACGGGGCCAGCAAGATAGCTGGTCTAAAGAACCTGCTTAGGCAAGCTTAGGCAAGTGCACAGAGACCATGGTTCAATCCTTGACACCACATGCCACTCTAGCCCCACCCCTAGCATGGCCTGAGTCAGCCAAAAGAAAAAACAAAAAGATTCAGTAATATACAGCAAACAAGAAACACATATAACTCAAAAGAAATGCATAGGCTGTCCAGATAGCTCAGTGGACTAAAGGGACTGCGTAGGTAGGTGCAAGATTTGATCCTCAGCATGCACTGTAGGCACTGCCTCTGGCATGCACTAAGATGGTGATTGAGACTGGGTATAGCAGCACACACCTGTATTCCCAGCACTTGGGAGGCTGAAAACAGGAAAATCACTACAAGTCCAATCTAAATAGTGAGACCCTGTACTAAATTTTTTTTGAAATGAAAATTCATAGAATAAAATTCAAAGGATGGAAAACAAAACTCCATGCAATAGGAACCCAGAAAAAGCAGGGGCAGCTATCACATTTGCAAACAATGTTATCTTCAAGCCGGGACTGATAAAAACAGGTTAAGAGAAACACTAAATATTTGTTAATAGAAAAATCAAAGAAGATATAATATTCACAAATATATATGCACCAAATACAGGGGCATTCACATAAAATAAATATTAAAGAGATGAAAAAAATCAAATAAACAGTAATACAATTGTTATGGGAGACCTTAATACTCTGTTATCACAAATATATTAACTGGGGGCTGGGGAGATAGCTGGGGCCAGGGAAATAGCTCAGTAGAATGAGCACTTGCTTGGCAAGTGCAAGGGACTGAGTTCAATTCCCAGGTCTGGGAAAAAAAGAAAAGAAAAGAAAGAACATATAGATTAACTGAACAAAAATCAGAGAAATGTCAGACCTGAACCAAACATGTGAAGGAATGGACTTAGTTGATATCTTCAGAGTGTTCCGCCCTGCAGTCTCAGAATATATATTGCTCTCAGTAGGATATGGGTTACTCTCCAAAGTAGACCACGTACAAGTCAATAAAGCATGCTTATGTAAATTTGAAATAATTAGTATTATACTATATATATTATCAGACCACAACAAAATTCAAAATAAAAGACAGAAGAAACTATAAAACCTCCATGAATGCATGGAAATTGTAACACCCCTCCTGAACAATGGGTCATGGATGAAATTAAAGAAGAAATTAAATAGAATCTACAAGTAAACGATAATGTCAATACGACATGCTGGAACTTATTGGATAAAATGAAAGCAGTCCTGAAAGAATATTAATAGCAGTTAACACTAACATTAAAAAATGAGCATAAATCAATAACCTAATGTTCAGCCTCAAACTTCTAAAAAAAAGAACAAATCAAGCTCACACCTCATACAAGGGAGGAAATTATAAAGAAGACAGAAATTAATGCAGTTGAGACTAAGAAAATAATATAAAAAGTAAATGAATCAAATAGATGTTTCTTGAGAAGATTAAGTAAAATTGAAAAACCTTCAGGTAGCATTATAAAAAAATACTGAAATATATATAATTATGAATGAAAAGGGTAAAATCACAATGGAAATCCAAAGGAATGTCAAACTCCTTTACTGTAACAAGACAGAAAAAACAAAATAAATGGACAAATTCCTAAATATATACGAATTGATAGAAACTGAATCAAGAAAAACTAAAATAATCTAGTATCAGTAAATGAAATTGGATATGGGATTAAAAATTTACCAATGCAGAAAATCCTTGGTCCAGATAGATTAACTGTTGAATTCTATGAGAAAATCTAATACCACTACTTATCAAACTCTTTAATGAATTTGAGAGAGACACAGTATTTCCACAGTAAATCCGGGAAACAAGTATTATGCTGATACCAAAATCAGAAAAGAACCTAACTAAAAACAGGGAGCTACAGACAATTTCCCAAATTCATGTAGATGGAAAAAACTTTAATAAGATACTGGCAAATAGATTGCAGTAAATAATCAAGAAGATTATATACCATTACCAAGTAGGATTCAGGGATGATTCAAAATATGAAATCAATAATTATTCTATACCATATCAACAGAAACAAGACAAAAATCCATATGATAATTGCAATAGATGAAAAAAATCATTTGACAAAGTTCAACACCCATTGATGAAAAAATTAAAACTGAACAAAAAATCATATTAGATCATCTTTATCTCAATCTGATAAAAGCCATGTATGCCAAACAGCCAACATCATACTAAATGGACAAAAAACTGAAAGCTTTTTTTGTAAAATCAGGAACAAGACAAAGATATATATTGCTA
This sequence comes from Ctenomys sociabilis, assembly GCA_004027165.1. NCBI lineage: Eukaryota > Metazoa > Chordata > Mammalia > Rodentia > Ctenomyidae > Ctenomys > Ctenomys sociabilis. The sequence continues at coordinate 14,319 of PVKA01001353.1, read as the reverse complement.
CCACCCCGATTCAGTGTACTTTTAGAAACATTAGCTGTAGTACTTAGACAAGCTAGAAGATAAATTCAACCAAAAGACTTCTAGATTTAATAACAATGTTCAAGAGCATAGCTGGATGCAAAATCAACACTCAAAAATCAAAAACCTTCCTGTACACAAATAACAAATTCACAGAGAGAAAATTGAGAAAACCTTATCTTTCATAATAGCATCTAGAATAGAGAAATATTTAGGAATCAATATAACAAAGGAAGTTACAAACCTCTACATTGAAAAGTATAGTAATCTGATAAAGGAGAATGAAAGGATATCGGAAAGTGGAAAGGAAGAATCAACTTAGTAAAAATGACCATAGTTTCAAATTTGTGATACAGATTTTTTTTCCTGCAGTACTGGGGATTGAACTCAGGACCTTGTGCTTGCCAGGCAAGTGCTTATTCTACTGAGCTATCTCCCCAGCCCTGTGATAATAGATTTAATTCAACCCCAATAAAAATATTAGCAAACTTCATAGAACTAGAAAAAAACACTAGTAAAATTCATTTGAAACCAGAAGAGATCTAGAGTAGGAAAAACAATTCCAGGCAAAAAAGGCAAAGTGGAGAGTGTCACAATCCTTTCAAATTATAATACAGATCTACTATGATAAAAACATCATTCTACTGACAGTAAAAGAGACCTGAAGATCAATGGAAAAATTACAAGAGGCAGAAACAATTCTAAACATGCCCAGCCATCTTATTTTTGATGAAGGGTCTACACATATTTACTGAAAGAAAGCCTTTTTAGTAACGTGATGGAAAACCCGAATTTTTATGTACCAAATGCTAAAACTGTACCCATGTATATACTATGCACTACAGTAAAATTAAAATGGATCAGAGATCTAAATATTAAAACAAACACACAAGACCTATTAGAACAAAGAATAAGTATAATTCTTGAAGATACAGGTATAGGCAAAGAGTTTGTGAACAAAATCCTGATCATGTGGGAAATACTACAAAGAATCAAAAACTGGGATCTCATCTTTTTAAAAGGTTTTGTACAAAAAAGAAATCACCGACAGAGTGAAAACACATAGTACATATTGCAGACAAGTTAAAAATCTTAGATAGTTGCTCTTCAGACAGACGTCTAATATCTAGAACATGCATTGAACTGAAAAGCTTAGACTCCTCACATTTATTTATGATGTATTTATGTATGTTTGTATGCATGTATGTTTGTTTATATGTATGTATGTTTGTATGTATGTATGTATTTTTGTGATACTGGGATTGAACTCAAGGCCTTGTGCTTGTCAAGCAGGTACTTATTCTTCTGAGCTATCTCCCTGGCCCCAGAGTCCTCAAATTTAAAGATCCAATACAAAAAGACATCTGAAGTAGATACTTCACAGAAGAAACATAAACAAGAAATTATTTAATGTCACTAATTATTCAAGAGATGCAAATTAAATCAACATGAGATTAAAAAATAGCTATTATCAACAAATAATGTATGCCGACAGGGAGCTGGTAATAAACATTTTTCCACTATTAGGTAGTAGTATTAGCTGGTGCAACTACTGTAGGAATAATAGTAATAATAATACAAAAATCTCTTGAACTAGAGGTTCCATTGGACCCAGCTATTACCCTTCTTGGAATATTCTCCCCAAAATTAAAACCATAGTACCACAGGTATATATGCATGTCCATGTTTACTGCAGCAAATTTTGTAGTAGCTGAATCATGGAAGCAATAAAAATGTCCAGTAACTGACAAACCAGTTAAAAATTTTTTTTAAAAAAATGTAATGGAGTATTATTTGGCTAGAAAGGGTAGCCTTGGGACAGTTATAGCTGACTGAATGGACCTCATATTATTAAGTGAAATAAATCAGACACATGTGTAGATATCACATTGATGTCTGATGTGAGAAGCTGAAAGTGCAAATAAGCACCAAAATATACTAAAGGTATCTGAAATAGGAAGTGATTGCTCAAAGGGAAATGAAAATTAAGAGGGAGGAGAATGAAAAATAGAGCAAAAAATGGACAAAATGGAAACAAAGTTTTGTAAATAAGGAGAAAATTAGGAGTTGAAGGGAGGAGAGAGGAATCAGGGGAAACAAACTAACATACATTATGTACAGGTACAAATTCCATGTGATGAATGGGCTTACTATGCAGATCTAAAGTGTCTCTCCTGTCACCAGAGAGAGTCAAAGCTGAGAAAAATCCATACAAACAAATCTTGTCAAACTAACTTCTTATCTAACAAGTGCCTTTCCACAATTAATTGTCCCTGACAAATCCTTCTATTTTATTACATTTTCACAGTATATTGCCTTTTGTCCAAACTAGTATGAAGGCTTTTACCCATAGCTGCTTCTATGTGCCTTCATTTGCCTTGTGAAATACCCGGTTAGTACAAATTGCAAAATAAAATGTGTATGCCTTTCTCCTACTAATTTTTCTAACATTGGCTTAATTTTTAGACCCAGTGTAGATACTAAAAAGATGGGGAATAAATTTTATCTCCTTTCCTGTAGCCTCTATGTTCTTAGTACTCTAAGGTGAAATTTTCATATTTATCTTACTTAAGAATCACTGCAGCTCTATAAAGTATGTAAAAATGTTCTCATTTTATATATGAGGCTAAAAAAGATTAAGCAACTTGTCTAAAATTATTGGACAATCAATTTTTATTCCATTTCTTATGTATTGCTTTCTGTTTCTCACATTTTCAGTTTCAAAGGTCAGTCTTTTATTTCTAATTTTCTTGGAGAAATTCCATATTATAACAATAGGTAAGTGTTAACAAGATCTTTAACATAATTCGCTAAAAACTGGATTTTAATATGAGCTGGAGAAATTCTGGGTAACCTGCCAAATGGATTTGCCAATGGTGATTGAAAAGCCAATGAGAAGCATCCATAAGCAAGATTCATGCATGGGCCCAGATGGACTTGTGTTAGAGGGAAGCTCCAGATGGTAATCAGAAGAGAAGCAGAGGCAAATGTGGTTTATTTGTGCTATAAATGTGCATTTTCTGAGAAGCTTGAACACAAAGCCTAAGAAGAAAATGATTTGGCCTTGGGCTTGTTCTTTTACTGTTCCCTAAAGACTATATGAAAGCAATGGATTTAAATATTACTTTAAAACATTTGCTTATAGAATCCTCTGGTAGTTTTAAAATTAAATGTTATTACAACTTGTCTAAGAATCATTGACTAATGTTTTTTTCTTTTTTTTTTTTTTATTTTCCATGTACTGCAGATTGAACTCAGAACCTTGTGCTTGCCAGGCAAGCACTTACTCTACTGAGCTATCTCCCTGGCCCTAATGTTTCTTTCTTAGCTCTACTAATGTGTCCTGAACTGGGTGCCTGAGAGGACAAAGGAGAAAGAAAGGAGAAGAGAGGGGAAGCAGAAAGGAATGTGAGAAACTGACCTTGGGCTTATGTGGCTGAGTCAAAGGATCACGGATGACTGTCTCTGTTCCAAGAAGAAGGAATATCTTTTAGGTTAGTAATGATGCACCAAGTTTGCATTCCATTGCTTGCCCAGAAGAAAATCCCTACAAGCAATTTGAGTGTGTATAGGCATAACTCCATTCGCAGTTTAGGAAATGAAATGATGACACACAATTCTAAATTTAACATTTTATTTATAACTTGAAATACTGCTACTAATTTGTGAATTTGACTTGCCTATGTGTTCCAGGATCATATATTTAAAGAAAATAATAAATCACTTGAGTGCAATTTAGACTAAATTTCCCAGAAGACTCTATGGGAATTTTTATTAATTTGTAGGTAGGTAATTAGTTATCATGACCTTACCCTAGCAGACTAACCTTGATGGTTTCTCTAAAAGATTAGAATATTCTAGCTTCATTCTTTTCTCCTTTAATATTCTCTCCAGAGTTTCTCATTTCAGAGTAGTAGTCTTGAAAGCAGTGATCTCCAAGAATTTTGAAAAATGTATTTCTTTAAAAAAAAAACTTTTGTTGACATAATCTTGCCAATAATAGATATATACTACTCTAATATTATAATTTATATAAGATTGTATGTAGCAATAAGTCCTTACCTGGAGCTTTACTGCTAACATTTCCATTACTTGATGTCAATTGTAGTTAAAAATTGCTAAACAAGAAATTTCACAAATAAGTAATTGACAAGTTTGACACTGTCAGTGGTAGTGTTCTAAGATCACATATGATACTATGACCTTCAGTTCATCTCATCATCCAGACACAGTACCATCTCACAGCAGTGCAAGGAGAAAGCCATAGACAGAACAATGAGACATTTTGAGACAAAAACCAGAGACCATACTCTCAACTCTACTATAGCATACTCTTAAAGATAATCTGGGGGCTGGGGATATGGCTCAGTAGAGTAAACGCTTACCTGGCAAATGCAAGGGCCTGAGTTCAATCCCTAGTTCTGCCAAAAGATTCTGCTTTACTGTGAATTATTTCAGTTAATATCCCACTATACACTTTAGGCTTTATTATAGGTGCTATGTATAGGAGAAAGCAGCACTTACAAGGTTCAACACAAAGAGCAGTTTCAGGAATCCAGTAGGAGGTTGAGAGCATATTCCCCATGAATAAAGAGGAATCAAGTAGGAATTCCTAGGGAGGGGCAAAAGCATACAGTCAAAACAATATTCAATAAATTTTTATATTTCATTTTGTTATTCATTTTCAAATTTAAGGATACATAAAAATTGCCTGAGAATATTGGTGAAGTGCAGACTGCAGACTGTGATCTAGTGGGTAGTGTGGCCTGAAACATTGCCTTTTCACAAGCAAGGGAATATGGCTGATACTGCTGTTACACTGGATGCTTTCTGAGTAGCAAGATCACAAATGTACAAATTGTTTCCTCTGATGTAGCACACACTTCAAAACAGTGAAGCACGCATTCTTGGCATCAGAAACCCACCAAGCCACTCTGACCCGCTGCTCTGTATTTATACCGGTTTGAAGGATGACGTTTCAAAATCAGTCTGTTTTTCCCTCCCACTGAGGAGGACCTGGGTGTTCCAGACCCTGTGCTTGTAGGCTGGTAACCTAAGGGACTGGTTGTTCAGCTTTCACTCTTGCTTATATTCTCCTTGATGAACATAGTGCCCTGAGTGTATGTTCTGTTTACTAAATGTGTTTTTTTTTCCATTTATTTTTATTTTATTAAAATACAAATGTCAATCAGACAGTTTCAAGACACCTTAACCATACAGAGTCGATGAATTAATACATTGCAAACTGTTTTCATAACGTTTTGGTACTGTACAAGGTGCATACATGAAATTATATTTACAGTTTTTTTTATAGCTGAATTATATCAAAGATTCAATAATTA
>PVKA01001352.1:132119-149840 GCA_004027165.1 Ctenomys sociabilis | reverse complement strand
TTAATTCACTGATAAGAGATATCTGCTAAAATAATATCTGTAAATATAATATCATGTATGCACCTTGTACAATACCAAAACGTTATGAAAATAGTTTGCAATGTATTAATTCATCGAATGTGTATGGTTAAGGTGTCTTGAAACTGTCTGATTGACATTTGTATTTTAATAAAATAAAAATAAATGAAAAAAAAAAAAACCTTCCCACGCTCTTATAAACCTTTTCCACTCTTTTAAAAACACTTCTAATGTTCTTAACCATTTTCTAAACTCATAAACCTGTGTAAATTTAATACTATATGTATACTGTACAGTACTGCAAAATCCTGCAATATACCGGAAAATCCATGACAAATAGTTTAGATTTAAATTTTTTGAAAACCCAGGAAACAGTGAGTCCATGAAATTTGAAGCAAAATATAGCGAGGGACTACTATACTATAAGGCTACTATGATAGAAACAAAACTACAATATAGAAACATTTCCAGAAACACTCTGCTAAGTTTTATTTGACAAAACAGCCAACTTCTTTTCTTTTTAATAATTTTATTGAGAAACAATTAGATAGCAATGAGGTAGTCCATAATAATAGTGGATTTTCCGTAGGACAGGCAATGCCAGAAGTTGTTGACTTGAGCCTTTTACAGCTCAGCATATTAATATGGCTTTACCTCTTACACTTTGTTTTTATACTCTTATGCTAGATGGTTAAGACCAAGATAAAGCAAGACTTATATAACAAGAAATGTAACTTTTGTATCTGACAAGGTCAGTCAAATTCCCTCAGGATTTATCCTGAATCCCTGTACCACACTTTGTAGACTTTGCCAGTGTCAGTCATGTGGCTGAGTCAAGGCCATTGCTTGACCAATTTGCTCTCTGTGAAAGACTGAATGTTTTCTCTCCATATGACTCTACTTAGGCACACACTACATCATCACACACATTCCTCTGTGGCCTCATAATCTCCTTCATCAGAAAATTTGGGACACAGTTGAGTTACATGATGTTACAGTACAGATTCTTCTATGTCCTAAATGCTAGGACCAAAATATTGGCTGGCCTTGCAGCCTTTCTTTTTTTCTCTAATTTTTGGTCAGCTGGAAGAAAGATAGCCTCTTTACAAATGGTGGTTGGGAAACTATCTATATGCCAGAATTTAAACCTAGACCTGTATCTCTCACCATGCAGTAAATTAAAATCAAATGGACTGCAGATATAAACATTAGAAAAGAAATCCGGAAAACAAAAATACATAAAATGATTGAATACATAGATTTAAATAAAGATGTTCTGAATACAGTTGCACAAGAAATAATTCCAAGAACCAACAAATAGAATCACATCAAATTAAAAAAGTTTCTACACTCCAAAGGAAACACCAACAGAGTGAAGAGACAACGTACAGAATGGGGAAAAATGTTTCCCACCTACTCCTCACATGAAAGACTAGTAATATCAAGGATATATAAGTAACTCAAAAAGTTAGACCCCTCCAATTTAAAGATGCAATCAAACATTGGCATCTGAAATGAAGAGACAGTTTTCAGATAAGAAATACAGACAGCCAAAAAACACATGAAAAAAATGTTCAACATCACTGGACATGCTATAGGAGAATGAAACTCGGACCAAAATATTGGCTGGCCTGAAAAGTACCTGGGATAAGTTTGTATTCTCTAAAACCAAAGAATGAACTTCAGGAACAAACAAAGGTTAAGAGCAGAATATTTATTGGCTGAAACGTAGCTTCTGTGTGAGAAAGGGACAGAAGGAGAACCTGAGCGGGTTGCTTCAGAAATCTAGCATTCCTAGGGATTTTTAATAGAGTAAAACAATGTGGCGAGGTGGGCCTAAGGTAGGGAACATCAAAACCTGCTTAGGTGGGCATGAGGTGGGACAAAACTATGGTCAACCAATAGGATTACAAGCACCATTGCCCAGGTAAAATTGATTAAATCCAGGAACAAATAGGGAAGCAAGTCACATAGCAAGTGGGCGTGAGTACAGGACAGGAGCTTATCCAGTAGCCAGCTGGTAGCAGTTGGATTACTGACTCTTCCTGGCTTCCTGAAGGTGATGATCAATCTCAGTTGTTTATCTTTAGGGAGGTCAGCATTTGTTCGATCCTTGGTCTTTAGGTCTGGCCCACAGCAGGAGCATCAGTCTCTCTCATGGTTGCAAGGTGTCTTGTCTTCCACCTGTCTCTTCTGAGGGCCTGGTCCTGTCTGACTGCTTATAATATTTCTATCTAATTCCGTTGCCTACAACAGCCATACAAATTAACACTGACATTGCATCTTACTCCAAAAAGAATGGCTACCATCAAGAAATCGACCAATACCAAACACTGGCAAGGCTGTGGGGAGAATGGAGCCCTTCTTCATTGTTGATGGGAGTAGAAAGCGATACACACATGATGAAAATCAATATTGAGATTCCTCAAAAATCTGTGAATAGAAATTCCATTTTATCCAGCTATTCTCCTTCTAGTTATCTTCCCCAAAGTATTAAAGAGACCATGCCCCAGTGACACATGTATACCCATGTATATAGCAGCACAATTTGCAATAGCCAAATCTTGTAAATGGCCTATCTGTCCACAAACAAATAGACAAAACGAATGTGGTACATTTACACAATGTAGTATTAATCTGCCATAAAGTAAGATAAACTTTAGTCATTTATAAAAAAATGGATGTACCTTGAGAACATAATATTAAGTGAAATAAACAAGACACACAAGCTTGACTATTGCATGGTCTCTCTTACATAAAAAATTAACATATAATTTAATATTAAATAAAAACCAAATTATAGGAAAAAAGAAAAAGGGAGAAAATGTTGGGAACCACCAAATATAAATTGAGTAGAGGGCTTGTCCAGAGCCTAGCACCTTGCAAGCCATGGGAGCTGGCTATTGTAAGCAGAAACGTAACTCCTTGTGCTTCCAGTCACTGCAGAGACCCCAATGATCACATGATGCTGAGACATCCCAGGGCAAGGTTACATTGGCTGAAGACATCCTGGTTTCCTGAGGACCAAGTGGGGGAGGAAGTCCCTGGTGACAGATCATCTTTCCCCACCATTCTCATTAACATAACGACCCTCATTGGCATAAGACTACCAGCCCACTCTGAGCCATCCTCTCTCAATAAATATTCAGCTTCAGGCTGCCTCCTGGCCTTTTGCTCCCTATAAACAACCGGTCATTCCAGTTCTCCATTTCATCACTTTTTTTTCTCTTGCTCTTTCTTTTCATGATGCAACGTAACACCTTGCAAGAAATTGGAGACTCACTGTAAGGGTCTCCAATTGGCAAAACTATTGTAATCCAGGCAGACAATGTATAGAAAAGTGTACCTTAACTTATTACAAGTGTCTAATGCATTTTTTATGGTTTTTGCTCTATTATTCTGATTTTCAATCTATATAGATGATAATTAACTTTATATAACCTTATTAAATAAATGAATCTGATATTATAAATAAAAAGGGGCTGGATGGAAGGAGAAAATAATTAAAATGTGTTATGTACATATACAGCATTTCTACACTGAATATAATTATTATGCATTGCAAACATGTACTAATAGAAGTAAAAATAAAAGGAAGGAAGGAAGATAATAACAGTGGAGAAGGAGTGGAAGAGGAAGAAGTAACATAGACTGTCTACAAGAAACCTATCTTAAACATAAAAATAAAGACATAATGAAATTTAAATGCTACGAAAAGATATACATTTATTAAATGAAAGTTGAAATGATAATATTGATAAATTACTTTCAGAAAAAAAACTACCAGAAATAAAAGGGAACTTTCATAATAATAAATGGATCACTATTTTATACGAGCACAACAATCCTAAAAGTTTATATACTCACACCTAAAAAGCATAAAAAGAAACAAAATAGAGATAACTATAAGGAAAAATAGGCAATCTACAATGATATTTTGAAAGCCACCTCTATTCTCAGTACCTGATGGAACAATTCAATAGAAAATAGTATAAATATAGAAGATATGAACAATAGTATTATTTAGCTTTTCATAATTAACAATTATAAAACATCCCATAAACAACAGCAGAATACACATTCCTTTCAAATACACACAAAAACACATTCCAAGATAGAAAATATCCTTTGTCAAAATTTCACAGATTTTAAAGTACTCATGCATTTTTTATAATGTACTACATTCCATCCAATAATACTATGTTGAAGATTGTTGAATTTATGCTCATGTATTAAAGATATTGGCCTATACTTTTCTTTTGCAGTTGGGTCTTGGTCTGGTTTGGGGATCAGCTTGATAATTGCTTCCATAAATGAATTTGGGAGCAGTCAATCCCTTTCAATTTCTTTGAAGAGCTTGAGCAGTTTTGGTGATATAACATCCTTAGAAGTTTTGTAGAATTCAGCCATGAATTCATCAGGTCCTGGGCGTTTTTTTTTAGCTGGTCAAGTATTTGTTAGAGTCAATTTCATTGCTTATTATTGGGTTGCTAAGCATATTTATGTCTTCTTGGGTTAAGTTTGGTAGTTTACATATGTTTAGTTATTTGTCCATTTCTTCAAACTATGTTAATTTGTTGGACTATACTTCCTCAAAGTAGTTATAACTATCATTCGGATTTCATTAGTGTCTGTTGTGATGTCTCCCTTATCATTCCTAATTGCATCGATTTAAGTCTTTTCTCTCCCTTGTGTCTGGCTAAGGGCTTGTCTACTCTACTTATTCTTTTGAAGAACCACTTCTTTAACTTATTGACTTTTTTATAGGTCGTAAGTCTCAATTTTCATTAATTTCTAATTCCAGCTTTATGATGTCCCTCCTTTTTTTTAAATTTATTTTTTATTTTATTGAAGTACAAAAATCAACCAGACAGCCTCAAAACACCTTAACAAGACAGATTCGATAAATTAATACATTGCAAACTGCTTTCACACTGCCCTGGCATCGTACAAGGTGCACACATGACCCATACCTACAGACACCATTACAGCAGATGTCTCCCATAAGTAAATCAAGAGTGCAGTTGTTTACTTATCCCACCCTTCATACCTGAATCACATCAAAAATCTAACAATTATTTACCTAGTGGATGACCCCAGTACTAGAAGCTGATACAACATCCCATCCAACCACTTTCCATTTGGGGCTGGCTTACTTTTGTTTCCCAAGTGCCTTAAGATTTCTCATAAGGTTATTTACTGTGCCTGCTGTTTCCTAATGTGAGCACTGATTGTCATGTTTTCCTTTTAGAAGTGCTTTCCTCGGTTCTCAGAAGTTTCAATGAGTTGCAAAGTCACTACCATTAATTTCCAGAATATTTTAAATTCTTCTTTGATTCCTTCTATGACCCACTTGTTTTGTAAGCATATATTGGCAAAGTCTCTTAGGAAATTAAGAAAAGTATGCATAGTGATGATAATTAACTTTATATAGTCTTATTAAATAAATGAATCTGATGTTTTAAAAAAAATAAAAGAAATTTCTCCTGTTGATTTGTATTTTCATTGTACAGTGATTGGATAGTATGCATAGGGTGATTTCAATTATCTTATATTTACTTAAGCAGGCTTTGTGGACTAGTATTGATCTATGGTAGAAAAAGTACCATTGCTTCTGAAAGCAATATATAATTTATTGTAGAGGAACAAATACTCTGTATCTATAAAGTCCATATGTTCAAGGGTGTGGCTCAGCTCTGGCATTTATTCATTGGTTTTTGTTTAGCTGATCTTTCTCTTTGTGAAAGTGGGATATTAAAACTCCCACTATGATTGTGTTCTGATCTTGTGATTTCAACAAGATTTGTGTAGTGGAGGTAGGTGCTCCAGTATTCAGTGCACGTACGTATGCTTGTCTTTTTTTTATTTTTCCCTTCAACTAGTCTCTTCTAATTCATTTTAACTTGAAGTTTACCATGTCTTATGTTAGAACTGTTTCCCTTGCTTGTATTCATGCAGTACAAAATGTGTTCTCTGACCACAATGAAAGTAAATTAGAAATGAGAAAAAGATACATAGAAAAGTTCCTAAATAGCACACTGATAAAAAAGATCATATGAATATATATTGACATTGTATATATTATGTTATGCACTTGAAGTAATAGTAATACTTATCACAATATATCAAAATTTGTGTGATAAAACTAATACAGTAGTAAAAAGGAAACTCATAGCGTTAAATTTATAGCACTAAGTATCTTAGAAAAGAGAAAGGTCTAAAATCAATGGGTTCATCTTCTTCCACTTTAAGAAAAAGAACAAATAAAATCCAAAATAAGCACAAGAAAGAAAATGACAAATAAAGGATAGAAATCAGTGAAGTAGAAAACACAAATGCAACAAAGAAATACAATGAAACCAAAAGCACACTCATTCAAAATATCAGATTCTATGGATATTAAAATGATAAGGCAATATTATGAGTAACTTTATATAAATAAATGCACACTCTATATGACATGAAAAATTTCTCTAAATCGTGAACTATCAAAACTTACTCAAGGAAAACCAGATAAGCAGAATAATTTTATGCCTGTTAAAGATTTCAATGCTTAATTTCTAATTTTTTCCTAAACATTTCTTATTTCAAGCCTAAGTGTCCCCACTAGAGAATCTCGCTAAACATTTAAGGAACAAATAACAATAGTTATAAAAAGTCTTCCAGAAAATTGAATGATAGAAAACACTTCCTAACTTGCTATGACCCAACCAGACACTAACCCAGACAGACATTACGACAAAATAAACTTGAACATCAATGTTCATAGCGAATTTTAAATAAATTTTAATAAACTCTTAACAATGTTTCAGCTGAGTCCAACATTCTGTAAGAAGAGATAATATGATGGGTTCACTCAAAAATCAATTAATTCACCATGTAAGCAGAATTTTTGGAAAGAAGATTATCCAAGAGGGACCGGGGAGATGGCTCAGTGGAATAAGCGCTTCCCTGGCATGTGCAAGGGCCTGAGTTCAATCCTTGGTTCCACCAAAAAAAAAGAATGTCCAAGAAAAGATAGAAATAGACCTGAGAAGGGGCTGAGGATATAACTCAATGGCATAAACAATTGCTTGGCAAACTCAAGGTCCTGGATTTTTTTCAACCTAATATAGCACATCCATAATAGAGTGAAAGCCAACATTTTGTTTAATAGTGAAAGACTAAGCCTTTCCCTTGAAATCAGAAAAAAAGTTAAGAATTTTCCCTCACACCATTTACATTCACAATCAGACTGGAGGAACTAGAAAGTCCAATGAGGCAAGAGAAAGCACAAAAACTCAGGATGAAAACTGAAGAATGAAACTGTTTAATACACAAAAACACAACTGGCTATGCAGACAATCTAATGGAGTTTACAGAAGAAACTACTAGAATTGGTAAAAGCAATTGAATTTATGAATGTTGTAATATACCAACTCAATATACAAACTCAATTTGGAAAAATGAGAGTATAGTTCAATGGTAGAGTACTTGCCTAGCACGAGTTCAATCCCTAGCACTATAAGAAAGGAAAAGAATCAAATGTGTGCCTTATTCATTTTTTTTAATGCTAGGGGAAAGTACCCATCACCCACTACTTAAGGAAGGAAAGGTTTGTTTTGGTTCTTAGCTTCAGTGCACAGCAGGCTGGCTCCTAGACAGGGAGATGGCAGAAAAGCATGGGAGAGGAGTGGTTCACAATACAGTGACCAAAGAGTTGTGTCAAGGGATGAGCCCAGAGAGCAACAACCTGCCTCTTCCAGTCAGATCCCAAATCAGTTACAATCCAATCATCTACCAAAGGTGCTGTGATCACATGATACGTAGAGGGGTATTCAGACACTTAGATATAAACCCTAACACACACACACACACACACACACACACACACATATATATTTTAAAACCACAGAAACAGTGTAATTTATAATGGCCTTTTAAACATTTTTTTTTTTTTAAATAGCAGTCCCACTGCTTTCCCCCACCATCTCCAGAGCTTAGCGAGTTGTGGCTGCATCTCACAGGTCTTAGAAGGCAGGCAGACTCACAACACCTACAAGGACCTGATGGGCACGCCCAACCCCCTACACCACTTCTCCCAACCCTGTACAAGGCTGGGGGACACAGAATACCTAGAGGAACCTGAAGGCAATGGACACCTGCAGGAACTTCATGCATATTATCTGACCATAGTGCAATGAAACTGAAAATTACTGACAAAAGAAATGGCAAAAGCTCTGTAAACATATGGAAGCTGAACAACACCCTCCTGAACAATCAATGGGTCACAAGTAAAATTAAAAAAGAAATTAAAAATTATTTACAATAAAATGAAAATGCAGACACAACTTAACAGAACCTGTGGGATGCAATGTAAGCTGTCTTAAGAGGGAAATTTACAGCAATAAATTTTTACATTACAAAAATAGAACAGACCTAAATAAACAATCTTACATTACACTACAAGCTTCTAGTGAAAGAACAAGTCAAGCCCAAACCCTAAACAAAGCAAACAGTGACAATGATCAGAATAGGAATAAATACAATGGAGATGAAGAAAATAATACAAGGAATTAATGAATCAAAGAGTTGCTTCTTTGAAAGAACAAGCAAAACTGATAAACCACTAGACACCATTACCAAAAAAAATGAAAGAAAAAATTCAAGTTCATGCAATAAGGAATAAAAAGGATTAAATCAATACATACCCTATAGAAATTCAGAAGATTATTAGTACCTACTTGAAAAGTTTTTATTCTCGGACTTGCCTGATAGTTTGGCAGATTAAAGTGCCTGCAGACACAGGGCCTGGGGGTTCAATTCCTGGCCTGCCATGCCAGCCCCTCCCCCAAGGCACACTGTGACTGCGAATGTGACGGGGCTTGTTGGTGTGTACCTATAATCCCAGCGCTTGGAAAGCTGAAAATCAGAAAGTTCACTATGAATCCAGTTTGTGCAGTGAGACCCTGTAGATACTGTGCTAAATTAAAAGAAATTATTCTCACAGAATGAAAAAATGGACAGATTCCTAGACACACATGAACAATAAAAGCTGAAGCAACAATATATAAAAATTCTGAATAATTAAATATCAGTGAATAAAACTGAAAATTTAATTTTTAAAAAGCCAAGCAATAAAGAAAACCCCAGGTCCTGATGGATTCATAGCTGAATTTTACAATAAATTTAGAGAAAATTTAGTGCCAACTCTTCTCAAACTCTTCAATGAAATGGAAAGGGAAGGAATTCTCCCAAACTCATGCCTGGAGGCAAGTATTACTCTGATTCCAGAACCAGAGAAAGATCCAACGAAAAAAGAGAATTACAGGGCAATCTATCTAATGAGTATAGCTGGAAAAACCCTCATTAAAACACTAGCAAACAGAATGTAGCAAATCATCAAGAAGATTATAAATCACAACCAAGTACAATTCATTCCAGGAGTGCAGGGATGGTTCAACATATGTAAATCAATAAATGTAATATGCCATATTAAAAGAGCTAAAAACAAAAATCATATGATCATTTCAATGTATGCATAAAAAGCTTTTGACAAAGTCCAACACTCATTCATGATAAAAACCCTACAGAAAATCAGAATAGGTGGTGTAACTCAAACTGATAAAAGCCATCTCTGACAAACCAATAGTCAACATAATACTAAATGAACAAAATCAGAAAGCCTTCACTTTAAAAGTGGAGGAACAAGACAAAGATGCCTACTATCTCTATTCCTAATCGATATAGTTCTGAAACAGCCAGAGCAATTAGACAATAGAGAGAAATAAAAGGAATAATGATTGGAAAGAAAGAAGTGAAATGACTAGTATTTGCAGATGACATGATACTGTATATAAACCCTAAAAACTCCACCAAAATGACCTGCAGATTTAATAACTAAATTCAGTAGCATAGCATGATACAAAGTCAACACTCAAGAATCAACAGCATTTCTATATACAAACAACAAATGCACCAAGAGAGAAATTAGGGAAACCATGCCTTTCACAATAACATCCTCCAAAATGAAATATGTAGGAATCAATCTCACAAAGGAAGTAAAAGATTTATACATTAAAAATTATAGCATTCTGAAAAAAGAAATTGAAGAGAATTTTTTTAAAAAAACTTTTCTGAATAAAAACAGAAACAACCAACATTGTGAAAATATCCATATTCCCAAAATTATTACTCAGATTCAGTACAATCCCAATTGAAATACCATCAGTAAACCTCACAGATCTAGGAAAAACATTCCTAAAATCATCTGGATCGAGAAGAGACCTAGAATACCAAAAGAGATCACAGACAACAAAGGAAAGGTAGGAGGCATTACAATCCCTAACTTGAAATTATACTATAAACCTACTATGATAAAATCAAGATGGTACTGGAAAAAAAAAATTAGATCTGAGGATCAACAGAAAGATTAGAACATGCATACAAACACACTCAGCCACCTCATCTTTAACAAAGAGGTCAAATATGTTCACTGAAAGAAAGATGCCAAAACCAGTAAGACAAAACCAAAAAGGAGAACTGCACACCAGTCTCCATCATGAACATAGACGCAGAAATACTCAATAAAATTCTGGCAAATAGAATACAGCAAAACATTAAGAAGATCATACACCATGACCAGGTAGGATTCATCCCAGGGATGCAAGGATGGTTCACTACTCAAAAATCTATAAATGTCATATACTATATTGATAGACTGAAATTTAAAAACCACATGATCATCTCAATTGATGCAGAGCAAGCTTTTGACAAAGTCCAACACTCATTCATGTTCAAGGTCCTACAGAAAATTGGAATACATGGACTCTACTTTAACTTGATACAAGCCATCTATGACAACCTAAAAGCTAATATAATCCTAAATGGGGAAAAAATGAAATATTTTACTCTTAAATCAGATACAAGACAAGGATATTCTCTATCACCTCTCCTACTCAATATAGTCTTGGAATAATTAGCAATAGCCATTAGAAAAGAGGGAGAAATAAAGGGAACAAGAATAGGTAAAGAAGAAGTCAAATTATCACTATTTGCAGATGACATGATACTTTACTTGGAAGACCCCAAAAATTCCACCAAGAAACTATGAGAACTGATAGGGAAATTCAGTAGCATAGCAGGATACAAAATCAATACTCAAAAATCAATAGCATTCCTCTACACAGATAACAAGCACACTGAAAGGAAAACAGTAGAAACAATACCTTTTACAATAGCACCACAGAAAATGAAATGCCTTGGAATTCACTTAACCAAGGAAGTCAAAGATCTTTTCACGGAAAATTACAACACCCTAAGAAAAGAGGATTTCAGAAAATGGAAATATATTCCATGCTCCTGGATAGAAAGAACCAGCATGATGAAGATGGCCATACTCCCAAAATTGCTGTACAGATTTAATGCAATCCCTATCAAACTGCCAACAACATACCTTCCAGACCTAGAGAAATTGTTCCTAAAATTTATTTGGAACCACAAACAACCTAGAAGAGCAATGGCAATCTTGGCCAATAAAGACAAGGCAGGAGGCATCACAATTCCTGACTTGAAATTATACTACAAAGCCACTGTACAAAGCCACTGTAAAATCAACATGGTATTGGCAATGAAATAGACCTGAGGATCAATGGAAAAGATTAGAAGGTGCAGAAGCATCTATGAAGACACTCAGCCATCTGATCTTCAACAAAGGAGCCAAACATACTCACTGGAAGAAAGATAGCCACTTTAACAAATGGTGCTGGAAAAACTGGCTTTCTACATGCTGAAAACTAAAACTTGACCCACCTCTATGACCATGCACTAAGTTAAAGTCAAAATGGTTTAAAGATCTAAATATTAAAACAGAAACATTCAATCTCCTGGAAGAGAGAATAGGAGGAACTTTTAAAGACATAGGGGTAGGTAAAGTGTTCATGAACAAACATATTTGCACAGGAAACACTTGAAAGAATCAACAACTGGGATCAACTCTTCTTGAGGAGTTTCTGCATGTCAAAAGAAATTATCAACAGAGTGAGAAGACAACCCACAAATCTTGAAAAATCCTAACTAATAAGCAATCAGACAAAGGTCTGCTGGCTAGAATATATAAAGAACTAAGATATAACAGGGCCCTCAAATTTAAAGACCCAATTCAGAAATGGGCATCTGAGATGAATACACACTTCTCAGAGGACAAAATTAAGGAAGCGAATAAATATATGGAAATATGCTCCACATCGCTAGCTATTTGTGAAATGCAAATAAAAACAACACTGAGTACCATCTCACTCCAGAAAGAATGACTGTCATAATGAAATCAACCAACAACAAATGTTGGAGAGGTTATGGGGAAAAGGGAACACTTCTCCACTGCTGGTGGGAATGTAGACTGGTACAACCACTGTGGAGGTCAGTGTGGAGACTCCTCAAAAGAGTAGGACTGGAAATCCCATTCAAGCCAGCTATCCGCCTACTGGGAATTTTCCCAAAGGAACTGAAAACATTGTATCATAGTGATATATGTGTACCTATGTTTATAGCAGCACAATTTGTGATAGCAAAATCTTGGAAACAACCAAGATGTCCATCACATGAGGAATGGTTGAAAAAGATGTGGTATTTCTATGTAATGGAGTATTACTCAGTTATTAAGAATGATAAGGTTGAAGCATTTATATTGAAGCGGATGCCAGTTGAACATATACTCATAAGTGAAATAAACCAGAAACACATGTGTAAATATCGTATAGTCTCCCTAGTATAAGAAGCGAAAAGCAGAAATACAAAAGGAAACGTACAACAACTAAAATCAATTGAGTCAGATAAGGCAAAGTGAATGGCATATGCTGCAGGATACTAATCAGCTTTTCTTCTGGATGGTTAGCAACCTAAGTTCTCAGATCAAAGTTGGAGAAATAGAAGAGCCACAAGGCCAGCCAACATTTTGGCCCTAGCCTTTCAAGGTCAGCGAAGACTCAGGACATAGCAGAACCTGTACTGTAACATCACAAAACTCTGTTGAGCCCCAAATTTTCTGAACAAGGAAATTATGGAGCCACAGAGGAAAGAGATCAAAGGTCTATAGTGTGCCTAGGGAGAGTCACATGGAGAGAAGACTTTCTCTCATGCTCTCACAGAGAGCAAACTGGTCAAGCATTGGCCGTGACTCATCCACATGGATGACACAGACAAAGGATCTACAGAATAAGTTACAGGATTGCAAGGTAAACTCTGAGGGGACTTCACTGACCTCATCAAAAACAAAAATTACATGCTTTTGTATATAAGTCTCGCTCTATCTAGGTCTTAACCATCCAGCAGAAAAGTACAAAAGTGAGGTATACAACGTGGAGCCATAATAATAAGTTGAGCTGTAAATGGCTACAGGTCGACAACTTCTTCGGATAACTCACTATTGTTGTGGAATGCTGGACTGTGTTGGATTGTGTCATCGAGTTCAGGCACCTAAATTGGTTAAATGACAATGTAGTGCCCATCTTTGACAGGTGTAGGCAAAGGAAGGGGTATAGAAAGGAAGAATCATGATGTGTGTGTATGGACAGTACAGTTGGGATAGATAACACTGTGCTTCTACATAATTCTATGAGAGCAAGATTTGCACTAATGGTGGTTGGACAGGATATTATGTCGGCTTCTAGTACTGTGGACAACCACTAGGAAAATAACAAGGTAAAAAGTATTAATAATTGAATCTTTGATATAATCCAGGTATAAAAAAATAAGATAAGTAAACAGCTGCATTCTCTTAATTTACTGATAAGAGACATCTGCTATAATAATGTCTGTAAGTATAGTATCATGTATGCACCTTGTACGATACCAAAACATTATGAAAACAGTTTGCAGTGTGTTAATTTATCAAATCCGTCCTAAGGTGTCTTAAAACTGTCTCATTGATATTTGTACTTCAATAAAATAAAAAATAAATAAGAAAGAAAGATGGCTTCTTTAACAAATGGTGCTGGAAAAACTGGCTTTCCGCATGCTAAACACTATAATTAGACCTATGTCTATCACCAGACAATAAGGTCAAAATGTATATAGTATTTTGTTATTAAAACAGACACACTAAATCTTGAGGAGAAAATAGGTAGAAATCTTAACGACCTAGAGGTAGGTAGAGAGTTCATGAACAAATACCAAAATGCGTGCAAAATACTCCAAAGAATTAACTGCTAGGATCTCATCATTTTGAAAAGTTTCTGTACATCAAAATAAATCACCAACAGAGTGAAAAGAAAACCTACAAACTGGGAAAAAAATTATCTGATTGTCCCTCCAACAAAAGACTTCTATCTAGAACATATAAATAACTTTTTAAAAACCTGGCCCCCCAAATTCAAAGACACAATAAAAAACTGAGCATCTAAGATGAATACACACTTCTCAGGTGAAGAAATACAAATTACAAATAAATATATGAAAAAATGTACATCATTAGTCATTCAAGAAATGCAAACTATCACAACATTGAGATTTCATCTCATCCAAGAAACAATGGCCAGCCTCAAGAAGTCAGCCAATAACAGATGCTGGAGAGGCTGTGAATGTAAAAGAATCCCTCTCCACTGTTGGTGTGAGTGCAGACTGGCACAACCACTAAGAAAATTTTGATGAAGATTCCTCAAACAGCTAGGATTGGAGGTCCCACTCAATCTAGGTATTTTCACCTAGATATTTTTCTACAAGAGCTAAAAAGATCCTACCACAATAATATAAGTACCACATGTAGCAGTGCAATTTGTCATAGCTAAATCTTGGAAACAACCCAAATTCTTATCACCTGAGTAATGGATTTTTAAAAAGATGTGGTATTTTTACACATTGGAATATTACTTAGCTATAAGAAAGATAAACATAAGGTTTTTAGAAGTAAGTGGAAGCAATTAGAAACCATACTCGTAATTGAAATGAATCAGACCCACATGGGCAAACCTGATGTTGTCTAGCTAATGTGAGAAGCCAGAAGAGTAAATAAAATCTGGAATGGGCAATGGATGCTGTGAAAGGGAAAGAATCTGTTGAAAGGGAAGGAAGAACTGGGACGAGGAAAAGGACAAAAGAAAGGTGCAAGGGGAAAAGAGAAATGCATGTGTATGTACCGAACAGCTTGTGTAATTCTACTGTTGATTTCTGTTGGCCTGCTGAAAGGACCAGTTAATGCTTAAATGTTTTTCTTTTCTTGTTTAATTTCTTATTACCTTTTTAAGCCAATTTTGCATGCTTATACCTGGTAATCTAAACAATCTGAAGACAGCCTTATGCAATATAACAACCATTATTGAATTCCTTTTATTTTGTTTAGTGAAATTCTGTATCGTTCCTAATGTTTGTTTGTTTTTTATCATTTTGTATTCTTTTAAAAATTTGAAATAAAGAATACATAGGAACACGTTGGCCAAAAGTTTGCAAGACCCAGATACTGAAACTACAAAATACTGCTGAAGGAAATTAAATAAGATTCAAACTAATTGGCAGGCATATACTCTGTTTATAAATCAGAGGTCTAAATATTATTTAAATTTCAATTTTCCCAAATTATCTCTAAATTTAATGCAATTGCAATTAAAATTCCATTTTGAAGAAATTGGCAAGTTGATTGCAAAATTCATATGAAAAAGCAAAGGCCTGGAATAGCTAGCAACACTTTGAAAAAGAACAAAGTTGAAAATCTGTACTAGCTATCTTCAAAAATTATTTTAGAGCCAAAGAAATGAAGATGGTGTGCTACTGTTTTCAAGAAGCATGAGAAATAACAGGTACAGAAGAAAGTGTGTAGAAATAAAGCCATGCATGTCTTTGACTTATTCTTGCCAAAGATAACAAAAGTAATAGGTGCATGATTATCTTCTTAACTGATTTGTTAAAACTATTGGATAACCAGATAAAGAAAAAATAAAAGATTAGCACACATATTGCAACACATACAAAACTTAACTATAAAGGGAAAATCCAATTAGAGGTAAAACTACGAAACTTCTAGATGAAAACACTGGGAAATCATTGTGACTTTTAGGGAAAGATTTATTTGGTATAATGCCAAGTGCTATGTATACAGAAAAGGACGATTAAGAACTTTTGCTCAGAAAAAAAGATTCATTGTTAAGACAATGAAAAATAATCAAGTTTTTGAATGGGAGAAAATATTTGCAGATTGCCTTTCTAGCAAAGAATATGTACCTCGATTATACACAGAAAGTTTTAAACTAAATAATGAATGAAGAAAAGCCATGCCAGCCCTGCCCACAGGTGTGCTGAGCCAGTGACCAAGACTGAGCATGGTGGCACAGACACCACAAATATACAGCGCTGGGGAGGCTGAAAACAGGAGGATCACTATGAGTCTGAGCTGCGCAGTGAGACTCTGTCCCAAATACATTTAAAAAATTAAAAATAAAAACAAAGTAAGATAATAAAAGATAAAACCCAATAGAAAAAATAGGCAAAAGTTGCTTCCAAAATGATATTTAGATGTCAAACACAGGTACACAATTAGAAAAATGCAAACTACACCATAAATTATAGCCGCACAGCTATCCAAATATCTAAAATTAAAATAGCTTACTATATTATGTAATATTGAAAGCATGAAGAAAAAACTCTTGTACATTGTCACTGACAATATATAAAAGCAGAAATTCCTTAGAAAAGACCGTTTCTGAAAAACCTATCAACATCAGATCAAATGAGGAAAAGCTAAACTTTTCCTCTAAACTTAGGTCAAGAATGTCCACTACTATCACTCCTGTAAATTCAAAGCATTGGTCAAAGCCTCCGGCAAGACAAAGAAATGAGAGATATGTATAGGAAAAGAAGAAGTCAACTTAACATCATTTGCAGATGAAATGATCCTTTATGTAAAAGATCCAAAATTTTTCATCAAAAGACTTTGAGAGTTAATAACCAAATGCAGCAAATATAGCAAGATAAAGAGTCAACACAAAAAAAAAATTTTTAAGTGTTTCTGCCATTCATAATAGTTTCAAGAAACACTGACTAGTTAGGCATTAACCTAACCAAGCAATTGGAAGACTTGAACAATGAAAACTATAGTTCTTCGAAGAAGTAGATCAAAGAGGTTATCAGAAAATGGGAAGATGGCACCTCATCCTGTATAGACAGAATGAATATTGTCAAAAGGCCAACTTCTAAAGCTAATAAGCAATCCTAATCAAAATAACCAACAATATTCCTCACAGAACTGGAGAAGTAAGTTCTAAAATTCAATGTAACCAAATGAGACCCAAATACAAAAGAAATCCTGAGCAACAAGAACAAAGCAGGAGGGCCAGCCAAATAGCTCAGCAGTTTAAAGCCCCTGCAAGCAGGTGCAGGAGCTGGGCGTTTGGTCCCCAGGCCTGCTGTACCAGCCCCAACCCTGGGCGCCCTGAGACAGCGATTGAGACTGGGTGTGGTGGCGCATGTCTGTAATCCCACCTCTTGGAAGACTGTAAACAGGAGAATCACTACGAGTTCAACTAGTAGTGAGACACTGAACACCCTGTAGACTCTTCGCTAAAAATACAAAAAAAAAAAAAAAAAAAAAAAAAAAAAAAAAAAAAAAAAAAAAAAAAAAAAAAAAAAAAAAAAAAAAAAAAAAAAAAAAAAAAAAAAAAAAAAAAAAAAAAAAAAAAAAAAAAAAAAAAAAAAAAAAAAAAAAAAAAAAAAAAAAAAAAAAAAAAAAAAAAAAAAAAA
>PVKA01001352.1:51713-132019 GCA_004027165.1 Ctenomys sociabilis | reverse complement strand
GTTATATTTAAAAAAAAAAGAAAGCAACAGTGATAAAAATGGCCTGATAGTGGAACAAAAATAGACGTGGATCAATGCAACAGAATAAAATACGCAGAAATAACCCTAGACACATTCGGGTATCTTATCTTTAACAAAGACAGCACAAATATACAGCAAGGGAAAGGTAGCATCTTTAGCAAATGATGCTGAAAAAACTGATTATAGATAAATAAAAAATTTAATCGAATCTTCATGTACTAAATGAAAAACAAAACAGATCAGAGATCCAAATATTAAAACATAAATACTTAAATAGGCAAAACTTTTGAAACATAGGCATATGCAGGGACTTTCTGAACACAACCCCAATTCCACAAGAAATAATGTCAACAATCAAAAATTAGATTATATTAAAATAAAAGACTTCTTACAGCAAAGGAAACCACCAAATGAAGAGACCTCCTACAGAATGGGGAAAGAATTTGGCCAGCTATTTCACTGACAGAGGGCCACTATCTAGATACATGGAGTATTGAAGAAATTAGACCTCCCCCTAAAATAAAAGACCCAAGCAAAGCAAGAATAATTGTACAATTTAATGCCTATATCTTTTTACTTTTATTTTTATTTTTGGTACCAGGGACCAAATGTAAGACCTTACACTTGCCAGGCTGGTGCTTATGCCACTGAGCTATATCCCTGGTTAAAATAAGAGTAATTAAAGTGCATAGGAATTCTTCAGAAGTACAAATGTCCAATAAATATATCAAATCAGAGAAATACAGATCCTTCCAGAAAGAACAAGGAGCTAGAGAAATAGCTCAGTGGAAATAGTTCAGTGGAATAGTGCTTGCTTGGCAAATGCAAGGTCCTGAGTTTGATCCCTGGTACCACCAAAGAACAAAGACAGAAAGAATAGCCATGATTAAAATATCAACTAATAACAAATACTGGAGATTTAAAATAGCTGAAAAGATACAAAATCACCCTGAAATAATTCTTTAAAAATTATCTAAAAGCACAGGTAATTGGAAGAAAGGAAGTAGTGTATATCTGGAGGTCAAAATCAATCTGAAATGAGAGATTCATAGATCAAATATTATAAAATTGCAAAGCACCCCACAGAGTGCATGGTGAAAGCCACTTGTGAGCAGAGCAGGGACTGCCATTCTGGGGAGTGTCAGGTAACTAATGAGCTGTGAAATGGTTATGTCTAGGTGTCCCCCCAAAGGCTCATGCAGTCTTTGGGGCAGGATTCTAGAAGGATTTTCTTTGGGTGGGGGGCTGCCTCCGGTTGCCTTAAGGTCAGGTCTCATAAGGCATGAGGATCTGAGGATCAAACCACAGTATCCTAAGCCTGACTACGTTTGTTTAAGTAGGCTCAGTAGCTCAAACAACTGAGCTAGCCGGCAGGCCCCTAGAATTCTAGAGTTTGTGATTAATTCATAATCCAATGCTGGGATTATGGGTGTGAGTGTTCTGGGATTATGAATATAAGAACTCTACTCACAGATAACCTGAATACAATATAAGGAAGGGAGAGAGGCTTGCTCTCTGCCACTGATGCTGGCACTGCTACTCCATTTTTTACTCTTTCCTGCCTTCATAAACTGCTGCCCTCTGCCGTGTGCTGCTGTGCTTTGGACCCAGCTGAGTATGGACTGAAACCTCTACAAACTGTAAACTAAGTAAACCTTTCCTTCCTTCATTTTGGGTACCAGGTATTTTGTCTCAGCAATGAAAGAAAAGTAACCAAGACAAACTGCAACAGAGAGGCAGCCCAAGCCACACATGAGCACTTTGGGATATAAGGCCTCTTGCCTCTTTTGTCTTTCTCAAAACAGAGAATGTTCCAGCCTGGCAGTAAATTTCAACAGCGTTACAAAAGCAAGAAAGAGACCAAAAGGTCTGCCTGATGGGCCACCAGTTTTTAGTGTTTTTGTTTTTGTCATGTGCCGTAGTGGCTCTCTGAGACCTCCAGCAACAACAGGGTGAGGGACCACAGCAGCGGTGATGAAGGCAGTGAATGGAACAATACCAGTGCTCTTGCTCTGCTGTGAGCAGCACCTGCCGTGAGAGCCATAAGCCGTGGTGAAGCAATAAGCGGGAAGTCAGCCCTTCCCCTGCCAACTCCTAGTGATGTGAGAGGAAAGAGACATGGTGGAGAAGGCTGCTCAAGGGCCAGGAGGATCTGACTGCACATGAGCCTGCGAGCAGCCTTGGGCGGCCTCTGTCTGAGGGCATAGCAGTCAATGGGAGAGTAATGCAGAGACAAGTAGGGTCAGAAGACATGGATGGGCCACCAAGGGACATAACAGAAAGCTTCTGCCTGAAGCCTGGCCCCAGCCCCCACACCTGGAGACCAAGATCAGCTCTGCATCTGGGAGTAATCCTGAAGCAAAACTGGTGGGGTAGCCCAGCCCAGATCTGGGCCCTGACTTGGAAACAACCACAGGAATGAGCATTGCTTAGGTTTTTGTCTGGGGTCTTACCATCACTATAATCCTGTACCAAGGACTGGATGCTGAGCAACGTCTCGTCCCTAATAAATTGAGCAGGTAGGATCTCAGCAAAGAAACACAGAACAAGAGCTGTCTACATCTAGTGGACATCACTAAGGATGGCACCTCTTCAGACAACCTTGATAACAGTGAGGAAGCTACTTCCTGGAAGCAATTTATAAATATCAACACAGAAAACCAATGAAAATAAATAGAAAACGGCAAGACACAAAAGTAAAATTCAACCCCTGATATTCAGCTGACCATAGACAAGTCTAGGAGACAAGGAGATAGAAAAAAATGAGAAGCCATCCACCTGAAATTTCTGAAATAGTAGCAGCGCATAAAAAAACACACAAACACACAGATGAATGGGGTAATTGGGAAAGTCAGACTAGACTAATCTAACAAGTTCAAAAAAGAGAGATGGTGATCACAATGTCAGGCACCCTCAGTGACTTTAGTGCAGATAGAGATAAAAACAGAGAAGCTTAGGAAAATCATGGAAGCCACAAGCACACAGCAGAGGAAAGACATGGGATCCATGAAATGGTTTCAAAACAATATCCAGGACATTAAAAATTCCATTGAAATTGTAAGTAGCCAGTTAAACCAAGGTGAGAACAGAATATCAGATCTAGAGGACAGGATTGTGGCTAGCAATCATGAAAAGAAAAATGTCTTAGAGATAACAAGGAAACAATAAAAAAAAATCAATCCAACAACTGCAAAGAAGAGCAATATAAAATTGATCAGAGTCAATAAGAAAGCGGGAGATAGCCACACAAGTAATGGCAAAAAATTTCCCAAGAACAGAGAAAGAATTTGACATATAGTAGGAGAAGCATGTAAGACTGCAATCAGTCATGCCTAAAATAAATTTACACAAGGCATATAATAAGATTCCAGGGCTGGGAAGATAGCTCAGCGGTCTAAAGCGCCTGCTTAAGCAAGCTGTCTGGGACCGCGGTTCGATCCTCAGCACCACATGCCGTGCCAGCCCCTCCCCCAGGGCGGGCTGAGCTGACTACCCCCCCCCCCGAAAGCAAAAAAGAGTCCGTGATGTGTAGCGAGACACTGTAATAAATAAATAAAGCATTGATCCTTTAAAATAAAATAATAAGATTCCAGAACCTGGGAATAGGGGTACATACCTGTAATCCCAGCACTCATCAGGCTGAGGTTGGAAGACTGCAGTGAACTCAAAACCAGCCTGGACTACAAAGTGAGTGCAAGACCAGGGGCCAACCTGAGCTGGACCATGAAACCCTGCCTCAAAAAGAAAACAAATGCAGTAATTCACCACAAGTACAGAATATTAAAAGCTGTTAGAAAAAAAGATAGAAATCAGTTTTGAGGTAATCCTATTGGAATTATAGCAGGCTTCTCAGCACAAACACTTAAGTCCATGAGAGAATAACATGAAGTGTTTCAAGTCCTAAAAGAAAGCAATCTCCAGCCCAGATTAATATACCCTGCAAAACTGTCTCTACCAATCAGTGGAGAAATGGGACAGGTACATGTCTATAATGCCAGCAATCAGGAGACTGAAGAAGGAAGATCAACATGATTTCAAGACCAGTCTGTAATACACAGTGAGACCTGAGACCCTGTCTCAAAACATAAATAAATAAATGATCAATGGAGAAATAAGATACTTCTGTGATAACAACTGAAGAAATTCATGACCACCAAAATTTTCTGAAGGATATTTTAGAAAGCAATTTTTAAAAGGATATAATCACAAAACATAGCAATAGAAAAATATATAACAAGGAATACAAGAAATTAAACAGGTGGAAAAAACAAGGAACCAACAAGACAAACATAAAATGACAAAGAGAAGCCAATATATGCCATTCATTACCATCAACATAAATGGTCTCAATTCAACCATAAAAAGAAACAGACTAAATGAGTGCATGAAGAAACAAGATGAAAACTATGCTGCATACATAAAACATATTTATCTTAAAAAGAAATTCATAGACCAAAAGTCAAAGTATGAAAAAACAATACTGCATGTGACAGAAACCTGGAAAAAAAAGCAGAGATAATTATTCTATTTGCAGACAAGTATTCATGGACATGAAAAACCAAGTAAGGGCTGGCCAGATAGCTCAGCAGACTAAAGGGCATGCTTAGGCATAGCTCAGCAGCTGGGGTTCATCCCTGGGATGTGCTGAGACAGCGATTGAGACTGGGCATGGTGGAGCGTTGCTGTAATCCCAGCACTTGGGAGGCTGAAAGCAGGAGAATCACTATGACTCCAATCTGCACAGTGAGACCATGTAGACCCTCTCCTAAGTACAAAATTAATTAATTAAAAATAAAAATAAATAAAAATTTTTAAAAAGAAATTTTAAAAAAAGAAAAGAAAATCCGAATAAGCACTAACAATTGCAGTGGGGGTACTCAATGCCCCACTGTCAGGAACTAGACAAGATCTACTAAACAAAACATTAGAGAGAGAGAGAGAACTGAGCCAAACCTGTGAAAAATGACTTAGTGTCCACAGAGTATTCCATGCCAAAATATCAGAATACACATTCTTCTCAATTACTCATGGAACATCTACCAAAAGAGAGCACATACTAGCTTATAGAACATGCTTAAGTAAATGTAAAGGAATTTAAATTATTCCATGTGTACTACCACACCAAAGTACAATGAAATTGAAAATCAATGCCAAAAGAAACTAAAAAAACTACATAAACACATGCAAATTAAATAAAACCCTCGTGAATAACCAATGGGTCACAGATGAAATTAAAGAAGAAGTTAGGCAGTTTCTACAATTAAATAATAATGCTAATACAGCATACCAGAACTTATCAACAAAAGCAGTCTGACAAGGGAAATTTATAGCAATGAATTCTTGGATCAGGAAAACAAAGCAAGTTCAAATAAACAACCTACTGTTGAACTTCAAAATTCTGGAAAAAGGAGAGCAAGTTAAGCCCAAAATTCAGATGAAAGAGGAAATTATAAAAATCAGAGCATAATTAATGCAGTGGAGACTAAGAAAACAATAAAAAAAATTCAATGAATCAGAGTAAGTTTTTTGAGTGATTAAATAAAATTGATAGACCCTTATCCAATCTTATGAAAAGAAAGGGGAAAAGGGGGCCTGAGAAATAACTCAGTAGAATAGGTGCTTCCCTGGCAAGTGCAAGGTCCTGAGTTCAACCCCTGGTATCATAAAAAAAAATAATAAAGGGAAAAAGATTCAGGTCCATGCAATTAGGAATGAAAGGGGTAAAATCACAATGGATCTTGCAGAAATCTAGAAGATCATCCGCACCTAATTCTAAAATTTTTATTCAATTAAAAGATAAAACCAAGAAGAAATGCACAGATTCCTACATATATATGAATCAAGAAGATATAAATATTGTGAATTCATCTTCAATGAAATTGAAGATGTAGTTAAAAACCTATCAACAAAGAAAAACCCAGATCCTAATAGATTATCTAATGAACTGCATGAGAAATTTAGAGAACATCTAATGCCACTGCTCCTCAAACTATATAATGAAACTGAAAGTAAAGTAATATGTCCAGTCATTACTCAAAGCAAGTATTACTATGATAGCAAAACCAGAGAAATACACAGCCAAAAAAGAAATTACAATGTAATCTCCATAATGAACATAAACACAAAAATCCTCAATAAGATACTGGCCAACAGAATGCAGCAAATCATCAAGAAGATTATACAGCATGACCAAGATGGACTGAGCCCAGGTTGCAGCAGAAGTTCCACATAAATCCATAAACATAATGCACCATATCAACAGAGCCAAGGACAAAGCCATATGATTATCTCAATAAGTGCAGAAAAAGCACTTGAAAGTCCAGCACCAATTCATTATAAAAACTATACAGAAAATTGGAATAGATATTCTTTATCTCAATCTGATTAAAGCCATCTATGACAAACCAACAGCCAAGATCATTCAAAATGGTCAAAACTGAAAGCTTTTACTCTAAAATCAGGAAAAATGGAAATGATAAGGATGTCCGTTTTGACCAATCCTACTCAATGTAGCTGTGGAAACATTGCCCAGAGTAATTAGACATGAGAAAGAAACAAAAGGAATAAAAAGAAAAAAGGAATAGTTAAATTATCATTACTTGCACATGGCTTGATACTCTACGTAGAACATCCCCAAGAGCTTCACCAATAAATGTGCACATTTATTGACTAAATCTAGTCACTGTAGCTGGATAAAAAGCCAACACTCAAAAATTAATAGCATTCCTGTAACACAAACAAACTCACTGAGAAAGAAATTAGGGAAATCATATCTTTCACAATAGCATCCAAAAAAAAAAAAAAACCCTTGGTAATTAATCTAAGAAAGAAGTAAAATATCTATACATTGGAAATTACATTAATCTGAGGTAGGATATTGAAGAGAATATAAGAAAGTGGAAGTATATCCCTTGTCTTATACAGGAAGAACCAACATAGTGAAAATGGCCATAGTCCCAAAATTCTTATACAGATTTAATGCAAACCCAATCAAGACACTATTAGCATACTTCACTTCTTAAGTAAAATAAATTGGACACACAGGTGTAAATATTGCTATGTGTCTCTGTTGTGAGAAACTGAAAATGTAAATAAGGACCAAAATATATAATAGATTTTGAAAATAGGAAGAAATTTTCAAATGGGAAGGAAATTAGGGAGGGGGAAAGGAATAAGAAAGGGAGGAATGAGGGAGGGAGGGAGGGAAAAATGAAAAAAGAAGGATAAAATGGAAACAAAGTTTTTTAAGAAGGGGAGAAGAGGGATTGAAGGGAAAGGAGAGTGGGAAAAAAGGTGAGTTAAGATATATTAATTACCATTGTAAATGCCCAATGATGAATGTAATCATTATGTATATCTAAATTGTACCAATAAACTTAACTTTTAAAAAGAAAAAAAAAATTGAACCATCCACAGGGAAGAAAGCGACCCTTATACCTTACTGGTGGAAATGTAAAATACATCAGCTTTCTCTCTGTAGTTTTCCACAACTACTATGGAAATCAGTATGGCATTTACTCCAACAACTAAAACCAGAAATTCTCCTTGACCTGGACATTCTCCTTGCAAGTATCTTCTCAGAAGAGGTAAAATGCGTGTTAAAGTCATACCTGCATTACGTGGTTCTAGTAGTAGAAATCATACCAGCTAACTTGGTGGTAGCATACATGTTCATAACAGATGAACAGACAAAATGTGGAATTTATACACAATGGAGTACTAACCTTCCACAATGAAGGATAAATGTCTACTACTTGTAGGAAAATGGACACATCTGTAGACCACAATGCCAAAGAAACCAGATGTCCAAGCTGAAATACTGCCTGACTTCTCTTGCATGAATTACCTAATGTACAAATAAATTAAAGAGAAAATTAAAGCATAGACAATAGCAAAGAAGGAGGTAGATCTTTTGTAATATGGAAGGGGACCAAGAGATTGAGGGGGAGGGAGAAGGAAAGGGATTGAAGGAAGGAGGGAGGTGTGTTACATGCATGTACCAACTCCCTGTACTGAATGTACTCACTATTTTCTACAAGTATGTACCAATGAAAACAAAAATTAAAAGGTAATGCCTTAGAACATAATTTGACAATTTCTTAAACAGTTAAACATACACCTGTCTTATAGCACTGATGTTGCACTCCCAGTTACATACCCAAAAGGTATGAGAACACATCCACACAGGGATTAGAAAGCACGCAGTCTTGAGCTGGACACGGTCATGTGCTCTTCCTTCCGTTGTGATGCCCATAATTAGCAGACAGTCCAGATATTCATCATCATGCTTGCAAACAAGTTAGCATTTATCTTGAAGTATTCTTTGGAAAAAGTAATATATTTTGACACCTGCTACCACATGAATGAATCTCACAATAGTTATGACAAATGAAAAAAGCCAGCAAAAAAAATACTATGCTATTCTAGAAAAACAGACTCACCTATATGTAGAAAGCAGATGAGTAGCTGCCTCAGGATGGAAGGTCAGGAGGAGGCACAAAGAAAAAACTAAAACAGGGTCCATGGAAAAGTTTAGGGTGATGGTTATGCTCATTATCTTTGTCAAAAAAAGTAACTTTAATGGGGTTAATGTTTGCAAATTAGAACATGGAGCTTGTCATATATCCATGACGTACCAGTGAAGCTGCTATAGAAACAATAGCCCAGTTACACAGCAGTCTGAATCTACAGTGGCAAAACAGCCTGCCCTTCCATTCTGCAGTGGCCTTGTTCGGAGTGATACCACTGCTCTGGCATTGGTGCTGTCTTCATGAGCCGTGCAGCCCTGGCTCCCTCTGTTATCGCATCTGCATACTGACTTATCTTCAAAAACCCAGAATAGGAATTGGGCATGAAAGGAGGGTGCTTTGTGCAGACAGAAACCTGAGGGGCATTTACGCACTGCAACAGACTCAGATTAATTCTCCTTGTACACCCTAAGTCTCCCTTAATAGAGGTCAAATTAGTAGGCCAAGCTCCCTTTCTCGAAGCAGGCACAGCCTCCAGGGAGTCTGTATTTTCTCTCTCTATGCTATAACTTGCAGATTTTTTATTAGTTTGCCAAACATCATCTGTCTTGTCTGAACTCAACGTAAGACATCTAACCTTCCTATTTAAAGGGAAATGCAATTAAAGCAATGATTTTTAAAAATAGAAATAATTACCCACTTAATTTATCAATCATTGCTTAATCTACCTCCAGTTTTCCCTGCAGACTTTAGTTGAATGATTTCTTCAGTTCAACCAAATCTGTATACCTCTGTTAAGAGCTCCTCTGTGGATAATGCATAATTTCCCGGCATTTCCATCAGCTTTCTCTCTGTAGTCTTTCTTCTACAGAGCCTTTAATTCTCTTCAAAAGAGTAAGTAATTTTAAAAAGCTTTTGTTGAAGATATTTCCTAAGCACTCTGAATCACAGCTTGTAGAGGGCTGAAATGGAATCCCAATAGTGAATGAGGATATACTGGGTGTGAAAGAGAGCAAGTAGGAGGACAGGCCACATGCTCATACAACATTCAAATGCTCATTTGAGTCCTGATAAAATGAACAAAGACAAATGCATGTCCATAGGAAGCCTACTGCACCTCCGAAATGTCATGGCTGAACAGCAGGTAGACTGCAGAGAATCTGCTGATTGACTGTTTTTATATCTCTGTTCCCACTACTGGAGGGTATGAAACATAAATTCTTAAGCATGGGCTATATATATTTCTTTCTTAAAATCTTAAAGTCTGTCATTTGCTTGTATATTATAAAATTTTGACTAGATTCAAATAGCAATAGCGCTAATTATCAACTAAAAATAACTAACTTTTTATGGAATTAATTATGCAACTCATTACAGAAAACATCTTGGATCCACTGAAAAATTCTGGTTTAATTTGTCTTCATCTTTCACTCTTTTATAGAAATCACTTTCGCTTTAATCTCGTATAAATTTGCCAAGGCCTTGGAGGAAACTCACTAGAATAATATTTCCCTAAATTAAGTCTATCCATCCTAACAATTTCATGCTCCTATTTTCCTTAGCTCCTCATTTTCCTTAAGCAAATATGCAGACTCCCTACTCCAATGCAAATTCCTTCCTTCTTCTTCTCTTCTCCATCGGAACACATCCAACAACTTTACCAATCAGTCAGCAGTGGGCCATCCTTCATCAGCCTACACAGAGCAGACTTCAAATGGATAGAGGATAAACATCAATCAAAAGGACACAGTAATCCCTTCGTGTGTATCTCTGCCTCTTACCAAGAAAAAAGCAGCTGCTGTCCCTGCCCAAGAATTTTCCACATATCCCTGCAATTTCTAACAGATATGAGGAATTTCTATGTGTTGTTTACTTTTGCCCTTTAAACATTAGATTTGCTACTACACGGAAGGACTTGTGCTTTGACTTCTTTTGAAAAGATGTGTTCCTTTTCTCCTTGTAACTTCAAACAGATTTATGCAAAGGATGTTTTGAAACTAGTATAAACCTTAAAAGAATGAGGGAACCTCAGAACTTCTCTTCATTCATGGAACATTAAAACTAAATTCCTGTTGAAGATTAGGAAAAACACAGAAATGCAAGTTGATTGATCTTTGGGTATCCTGAATATTATGGAATAAACAATCTTAAATTTTCTAGCTCCTGAAGGACTCTAGCACCAAGAATCTACACTGAGAATTCTCAGGGTTCAAGAAACTTCCTTGACACAGATATTCAAAATCCAGCATACTTACCCTACCAGAGTCCTTGAGCCAAATTTGGATACTTCACTATGATCAGATACACAAACATTTCAAAAGGCTGTCTATATGTCCAGCACCAAGCTCAGTGCCAGCTTTGAATTCAAACTCACTAGAAATTAATTGCCATAATTGGCAGACTGACATTTTAGTCTCTAAGGAGTTAGAGACAAATTGCATTTAAACTCGACTTTTTTGCAGTATCTGGACTGAAATATCCCTTCTAATGCCCTATTAATCTTTAGTCATGCATTGCTGCCCTGCTCCGTGGTTAGCAGCTACCAAGTATATGTGAAACCATGGCATGAATTATTATAATGAAGATCGTGATAACTGCATTTAGCTAGTTCAGGAAAAGTTAAGAGGCAATTCCCTTCTGGGAAATGGAAACAGCTTCATAACCTCCAAAAAATCAGAAACACTTTAATGGAATTTTCAGTAGACTTTTACTGACACAACACATTCATCACCCCAGCTCAACAGACTGCAAAGGCACTCCCTGAGGCCTGAGAGAATGCTTCTCCGTAATGCAATGCGTAATGCGAGCTGCCTGCAGTTAGATCTCCACCCAGAAGCTGCAACAGCAAGCTGGCCAGACAATCATGCTGTCTTTCCCTAGAGTTTGCAACCGAAAATACAGATGGCTTCATTAAAACAATGGTTTGAGTCACCGAGAAAAGCATACAGCTTGACGGAGAGACTGCAGACCGAGAGAAAGACAAAGAGGGCATCTGGGTGTCAAAGCTCCTCTCCTTCCTGATGCCTTCTCAGTGCCAACCACCCTGCATACTTACAATAAATTATTTTTGCTACTGTAGCCTACATAAGCTTCTTTTCATTATATCATGAAAAGAGTACAAAAGATACTGATAACAAAATTATAATAGGTGTTGGAGAACTTATGGCAAGCCAAGGGAAATCTGATATTCTCTATTTATAATAAAATATTCAACTTTATCATCAACCCTGTGACATAAATACATTCAATATCAACCCTATTTACAAAATGAGGAAATGTCACCAGTAAAAGGAGGACCTGGGATTAGAACCCAAAATTTTCTATGCTGAAAATAAAGCCCACAAGCTAATGTGCTTCATTGCTATACCGAAATGCTTTTAACAAAATGATAACCAAGCTTTTAATGGCACAGACAAAAATCAAAGGCAGAGAAAGAAGGGAGAGAAGAGGGAAAGGAAGGATGTCTGGGGAAGGGGCTGAAAAGTTTCATAGATTAGGAAGGATTTGCAAAGCTAGGAGCATAAATCAAGAATTATATATGGAAGCACTAACCAGAGAAACATTGTACAAAGATGAAGAAGAATAAGATGTATGCTATATCTCAGAAACAGCAGAAGCATCAAAATAGAGTGAAGCATTCACTTAGAGTTCATGTTGATCCTGTCTTCAGGTTGAAAAATTTGAGCCTCACTTGTCTTGCCCCTTCTAACTGTTCCACCTCACTCCCAAAATCTACAGACCTAATTTCCCCAGCATTCTGCTGATGAGAAAATGACAGAGGCTCCTAGTACCTCTCTCCTTTAACATTATTAGAAAAGCTGGATGATGTCTCCAATATTATTGACAAATAGAACTTAAATCTCCTTTCTGTCCTCTGAGTATCATGGGGCCTTTTCTGACCTTTAACCTGGAATTCATAACTAATAACCTTGGCTGCTTCAAGAAAAATCAAACTTATGGAAGAATGATATTGACCTAGTTAAGCTGCTGAATATGAAGGAGGAAAAAAAACTGAGTCAGGTAAAAATTGAATAAAATGAAATAAAACAAGACTTGATACAATGACTGGTGCAGAGTGAGGGCCCTGACATACACAATAGCAATAGTGGCCAGACAGCTTGGTGTTGTGTCCTGAACATTTATGCCCCACCAAAAATCAGAGCCACCAGTGTGAGATCATGGGATAGAATCCATGGGAAGGTCATTCATTCATGGAGGGTAGAACTCCATAACCCTTGTGCTGTGCAAAGATATGGGAAGAATACAGCCATCAACCAACCAGAAAGTGCCCTCAACAGACACTAGGCCCACCAAGGCAAGATAGCTAAGAAATAGCTTCCCCTAGGCAAAGTAGTAATCCTTTATCCTCTTTTTAGATAACTTTTTGAGCCCTGAGTATGCAGAAAATTTTTCTCAAGTCTTATGGAGTTTTGGTTAGCCCCCAAAACCCCTAGGCTGTGTTCTGGTCTTGTCAGGGTAATTCGTACTCTGCCTTAGATTCCAGTTTCCCAGGTCTGACTCTGTTCCATAACCTCAAGCTCAGACCTCATAGCTACAAAAATGTCTGCAGCTGTCACACAGAACGCTAAACTTATCACCATGTACACATTACAGAAGATTCTTATTAGGAAGCTGGAGAATGAAAGGCAATGATGCTGAAGAATGAAAGGCAATGATGCTGAAGAAGCATGAAGATGTCTACTGTTTTGGTGTGAATAATACCAGGACTCAGGAGGCCTTTTTATCTGGATTTTTTAAGTTAGTCATCAACATTAAATCCACAGTCATTAGGGTGGTTGTTCTCCAGTGTAGGTCCAGACAAGTTATAATTCATGGAGTCTATCAAATGTTCACACCTCTAAGAAGAAAAGGAGAAGAAATGGGAAGACCAAGCACTTTACCAGCAGGAATTGATGGCGTACAACGATGCACAGTTGTGTTCCATTTCTTCTGAAGACTCTATG
The DNA here is from genome assembly GCA_004027165.1 of Ctenomys sociabilis. Lineage (NCBI taxonomy): Eukaryota > Metazoa > Chordata > Mammalia > Rodentia > Ctenomyidae > Ctenomys > Ctenomys sociabilis. Next base: position 118,566 of record PVKA01001352.1, on the reverse strand, counting down.
GTAAGGATCAAGCTCTGAAACAAGAGCATCCCCATAAGTCCAGACCAGCAGCCACCAGCTTACAGCTTGCTGTGTTCACAGTTTCACTAGATGCCACACTCAGTGAATTGTTCCTCTTGGTAATTTATGCTGCCATAAGGATGAAAAACATCCAGTACTGAAGAAGTACCAAGCAGAAATCTGTAATTTTCATATAAGTTCTTTCTAAGGCTCTGGCAAAAGCATTCTCAGTTCCAAAAGTCCCCCAGCAGAAAGCCTTCCTATTTGCAGATGCCTGTCCTATCAGGTTATCCTATTCTGACATCCACAACCCATCAACTGTGTTCTACCTGAGAACTCCATGTTCAAGCCATAGTAAAAAGCTGCCAGAGCAAGTTTTATAGTGGCTATAAATTAATCTGTTTTAATTGACTTTATTTCCATTTTAATGTGGAGAGTAGGACACGGGATGGATCCCATTAGGTTTTCAGAGAAGCTTTTCATTTTACTTTATCACAGCATTTAGAAGAATTACAGTAAAATAAAATGTGGACACCTCCCTCTCCCTTGAACCCAGCAATGTCTGGAAATAAGCTCTCCATTTCAGTATGGAATGAATCTATTTGTCACTTCCAATGTCAAGAATGAATGCAACTTGAATTCTCCACTCATTTATTTCCACAATTTTCTATTCTTCAGCTGAAATAACATAAGAAATAGCTGTGTACTCCATGTAAAACCTGCAAACCTGGTTCCAAGAGGCATATTTCTAAAAAAAAAAAAAAAAGAAAGAAAATAATAATGAATTGAAGGCTGTGGATAAGAATCTCTATCCATCTTAGTACAACGGTTATACCCAAGCCCATTGGACCACTTTCTTTCACCGTCCTAGGCTCAGGGGAAGCATTCCAACAGGCCCATCTCTCCACTTCACTCTTTATTACCATCATTATAATTACTATCATCGCCTCATAAACATTCATGTTTCATCATCTTTCCTCTTTAAACCTGATGTTTTGATGACACCCAAATGGCCTGAATGTAAAACCGTCAACAACTGAGAAGGTGAGAGAACTTGGAAATAATGATAAAAATTTTTCATTTCACCTCTGACAAGGCCCTATCATAGACAGCTGAAGAAGCAGGAAAATAGTTCCACATGAGTGTTGTGGGGGGTGGGGACACCCACCCCAAGAAACCTATTGACATCAGCCTGATCTTTCCATGGCCAACATCTGCCCTTGAGCTCAACACTAAGCCTCAAGGTTTCTTCCTATCTCCCAATCACCTCCCCACCAAAAGAATTTTTGTTTGGGGGTAGGCTGTTTGTATTTTGGTTTTGTTTATGGTGTTTGTTGCTTTGTTTTGTGTGTGTGATAGTGTGTGTTGCTAGAAATTAAAACCAAGGTCTTCACAGTGAGCTACATGTCCACTCGTTCCATGCTGTGTGTGTGTGTGTGTCTGTGTGTGTGTGTGTGTGTGTGTGTAAAATTATGAGACAGGATCTTACCAAGTCTTTAAGTTGCCAAAGCTGAACTTGAACTTGTGTTCGTTCTCAGAATTCTGGGATTACAGTTGTGCACCCCCATCCCATCTTCTTAAAAAGTAAAGGGTGCTAGGGGAATTAAAAATATTGATTAATTAAAAACCCAAATACTTATCTTCTCATTAAAAACATTTATATATTGTATACCACTTACTCTATACAGATTCTCTCAGGCCAAGAAATATGAAATATTTATGTGTACCTTACCTTTCCTAATGCACGCCTCCCATATAAGGAAACTGAGGCATAAAGTAGTCATCTGTATGTATGAAAACACACAGTTTCACAAATCCTGGCACTTGAATCAGATGTCAGATATCTATTACAGAGACTCTGCCCTTAAACACAGTAAGTGTGCCCTCCCAAAACCACATATTATTAAAAAAAAAATTTAGAGAACATTTTCTAAGAACTGGAAACTCTTGGTTTCACTGAATTTCTGCCTAGAGGTAAGAGAGAATAAATTCATAATACCTTTTTCAGTTTTGACCTACACATGTTTAAAGCTATTTCCTAAACACTACAAAGGAATGAGAGACGTAACCTTCCTCTGGTAGTATGTTTATGTTCTTTAATTCCCTGGAGGTGATATTACAGAACAAGAGGGATCATGAGCACTAAAGGCCAACACAGAAGAAAGGGAAGGGGCAACGCACACTAGGAAGGCTGGGAGGAGGAAAACCTCTTCAGGGCAGGAGTTCTGTGGGGAAATATAAGGAGATGTGGGTAGGTGAAGTAAAACTGAAGGAAGAGATGCCGGGCCTTCAACTTGAGAATAAATAGTTAAAAGTCATGGTTTATTTATGGAGCTGTTGGACAGACAAAATCAAGGGGCAGTATTCTGGCTTTTATCTAGCTCTTCCTCCAAAGCCTCGTGTGCTCATAGGTGGGTTTTCAGAGATGTCTGGATCTAAGGTTTGTGGTGCTGGTATTAAGGCTGTATAGTCCTGGATGAGTCCACAAATTGATTTATCATAGCTCTGGGTTTGGATAATGGGAAGGCCTACTGTGGGCTATTGGCTGCATCACCCAAACATCTTGTAGCCTGGATGGAATAAGAGGAAAGGGGGTGGCTTGCTGTTTGCTGCTCGCTGCCTCCTTCCTGCCCTGCCTATTGACTATTGACTATTTCTCCCCCATGTTGTCTCTCTGCAATACCACTCTGTCTTGGAGCCAGCTGACCATGAACTGAAACCTCTACAACTGTGAGCCAAAATAAGCCTTCCTTTATTTAACTTGTGGCTGTTAGGTCCTGTGCCTCAGTGAGAAGAAAAGTAACTAAGACAGACAGAATCCACACAAGAGCCACAGCATCCTCTTTGCCTGGTGTTCTAAAGCTGGTTTGCCAAGGCCCTTTTGCTTTGCTCTCAAAGGCCTTGTCATTTCTTCATCTCCTCAAACTACTTAGGCTCAGCCAAAACACAGAAACAAACAGAGCCAAGACCAAAACCTCCTCATGCATGTCTATCATTGAGGATTCTCTTACCTAAACAATTTGCCTCTAGATCTGCTCTCACTAACCCAGTCTTTGGACACTTTCATACGATGTTTTTCTTCTTCCTTCCCTCCCCCTCCTTTCCCACTCTGCCTACCCCTCACCAATCCCACTATTCCTTAACCTTTCATCCACTCTGTGGGATGATTCCTTACAAGACTGATAAGGAGCGTGTGCATGCAACTTTTCTCCTTGGTAAGTTTAATGTACATCTCTGTATCCGTACATATATTAGTCACTTTTCAGTAGTTACTAGATGTCATGAAAAGCTTGGGGACTATGGAAGGCAGGAGATACTCTGGCATCCATTCACCTATGGTATTGGCCACTGGTGGGTTGACCAAGTAAAAGGATAGAGTAGAACCACACATTAAAAGAGGATGAACCTTTGTATACCTGTACTTAAAGGATGGAGATGTAATGGGCACTTTATGGTCTTTCCACACCAAAAATACACAACTCCTTAATGGACCTAAGTTGGCCCCAATCATTAATTAACTAGACTTCTTTTCCTTTTCCACTTCTAACATAAAAGGGCAAATTGCAGATTTATAGTCACTCTATCAAGAGAATGGGAGGGCCAGCCAGATAGCTCAGCAGATTAAACCACCTGCTTAGACAGACCCAGGGACAGAGGTTTGACTCCCAGCATGCTCTGCCTGCCACCATCCCCGGAGCATGCTGAGCGGGTGATTGAGACTGGGTGTGGTGGCATGAACATGTAATACCAGCACTTGGGAGGCTGAAAACAGGAGGATCACTAAGAGTCCAAACTGTACTGTAGTGAGACCCTGTAGACCCTATACTAAATATGAGAGAGAGAGAGAGAGAGAGAGAGAGAGAGAGAGAGAGAGAGAGAGAGAGAGAGAGAGAGAATGAGAAAAAATTGCATGAAGAGAATGAGAAAGGAAGATATAGTCTGGGAGAAAATATATGCAAAACACAAACCTCATAGATTATTCTCTAAAATACAGAAGGAACTCTTAAATTTTAACAATAAGAAAACTAACTCCCAAATTAAAATAGAAAAATCAAGCAAACAAGTAAACATTTCACTAAAGTAGTAGACACACAGCAAATAAGCATATGGGAAGATTCTCCACCGGAGACCTCAGGAGGGAAAAGCAAATTAGCACAAGGAGACACCATGATGCACCTATTAGAATGACCAGAATCCAAATACTGGAAACAACAAAGACTGTGGAGGATACACTGCAATGGAGCCTTTCATTCATTGCTAGTGGAAATGTAAAATGGTATAGCCACTTTGGAAGAGATTGGCAGTTTCTTACCAAAGTAAATGTATTCCTGCTGTCTTAATCATTCTGTCACTGGAACACCTGCAGCTAATACAGGAAGAGGCCTGTCTGGACTCATGGTTTTTAGAGATTTTAGCCAACAGTCAGCTGGCTCTGAGGCAAAAATAGAATGGAAGAAGGGCCTACAGGATAAATGCTCTATCATGGAGTCTGGGAAGAGGAGAAAAAAGTGAGGAGCTGAGGGGGCAGATCCTTCTGGGAGATCTCTTCCTACAAGCAGATTTCACCTCCTATTAGCACCATCAACTACTGAACTCATAAATAAATGAATCTACTAAGTATAGTGCTGCTTGGACCAGTACCTTCCAAAACCCCATGTCTGAGTGCATAAGAATTTGGGGAGAGTTTCCACATCTAAACTGGGAGGATAGCTCAGTAGAACAAGCATTTGCCTGGCAAGCACAAGATCCTGAGTTCAATCCCCAGTACCACAAACAAATAAACAAATAAACAAATAAATAAATAAATAAACCATAATATTTTTTATAATTGTCCTTAAAAATCTGTTAAGTCTAAATTCTTGAAATTCATTAACTGGGATACATTCAGAGAAAGAAATATTATTCAACACAGAAAAGAAATATGTTATCTTGTCATGAAAAGGCATGAAGGAACTTTAAATATGCATTACCAAATGGGAAAACAACCCGAAAATACTGCAAACTATATGATTTCTGTATGACATTCTGGAAGGCAAAATATGGAGTAGTACAAAAGATCAGCAGTTGCCAGCTATTGGGGGTAGGATGAATAAGTGGAACATAGGGCCCCTTATTTAGGGCCATGAAACTATGATACTATACCAATGGATATACATCTTTCTCCTGGTCAAAATGTAGAATGTTCAAAAGCAAAAGTGAATCCTTTTGTAAACCATGACAGTGGTTCACAGTGATATGTTCATGTAGGTTAATTTTTTTTAAAAAAATCTGCCACTGTGGTGGGGGAATCTCAGCAGCTGAATGTCAAGTAAGCAAGAGGTACAGTGGAACTTCGTGCTGTCTACTTAGTTTTACTGTGAAACTAAACAGTTCCGTAAAAGCCTATTTGAAATGTGAACATTTCTATAATGTATCTTGCACTTAAAATAAATGTAGGTCCATCTCATACTCTATACCTCTCTGCAGAGTTTAAATAAGAAGAACTTCTCTGTGACAGATGCTCGTGACCCTTAAGAAATTAAATTACAACAGGATCAAAGCAGCAAAAGGTCATAACACATGATAGAAAAGTTTTTTGAAACTCATTTATTTATATTTTCACTAAACAGTTACTGAGGCACTGGGCTCAGCTCTGTACATTGAAGAATAATACAAGCTGACTCTCTCAAAGAGGAGCTCCTAGCACGGTGGAAGACACATGGTCAGCAAGCAGCAGCTTGCTGGAGTGAATATCAATTGCTGTAGAGTGCAGGAAAGAGATGAAACTTGTCCTGCGGGAGAATTCTCTGGTTATTGCTCAGTAAACCAGAGCTCAGTTCCCCACTATTCCTGGATACCTTGATAACTCTGCTAGATGTGGTAGCAGTTGCCCAGGAATCAATGGTACCCTGCATGAGACAGGGCTGAAGGTCACAGAGAGTCCAGTTTAAAAGGCCCTATTTAATTTTAAAATGATATCATATGTGACTCCTCTTCTGATCCTATTCCCATGAGTAGTAATCACCATCCTAAATTATATAATAATTTTTATTAATGTATTCTGTGTGTATTCACAGAGTACCTAAATAACACTCTCCAGATGAACTTGACTTTTTGCCCATAAAGAAGATATCTACCATATTTATGTCATCTTAGCACCAGAATGTAATTATGGACCAGAAGAGTAGCCTTACCAGGAAGCTTGTTAAATGTGCAGGATCTGGCACACAGCTTGGAAACAGCAGGTGAGAACCTTTACTCTAATAGATGCCTTATATTAAAATTTGAGAAGTACAGTTCTGATGCTGTGCCCTGTTAATAAGATTTATCCAAGTTATTCCAATAGGTGTAGTTCTATGGATGATTATTTAAATGTTTCCATCAATTTAACAATAAAAATTACATTATGGGCAATCTTACAGTGTCTTCTAGTACATGAGTGAAGAATTTTTGTAAGCTACATACTGAAGAGTGGGAATGATGGAAAAATAAATTACATGCATATTAAATATTACAACAGCAACTTATTCTCTACAGTACTTTGAGTTTTACATACCAATAGCACATATGAATTTCAACTAATTCACATCTTTTTTAATATTAAATATTGTTAGACCTCATGACTTTGTGCCCATTTAATGGCTATACTTACTGGTCTTGATTTACATTGTAAGTTTTATTAATGAGGTTGATAATGGTTTTAAATGCTTCTTCATCATCATTTATGACTTATAGAATGTGTAATGCCTATTCAGTTATTTTGGCAGCTTTAAACTGGGATATTTGGATTTCTTATAATTGGTTTATAGCTTTTTTGTTTATGTCAATAAATGTACTCTCAATTGAATGTGCTGAAAACACTTTCGACTGTATATAGCTTGCCCTTTTATTTTCTTTATGCTGACTAGTGATGAAAAGGAATTTTAAGTTCAACTGTCATAAAATTCACTAACCTTTCTAGTTTGGTTAGTGATTTTTATCTGTTTTAAGCAGACATTTTTGCTCTGATGTCTAAAATATATTCTCCTACATTTTCTCCCAACAATTTTAAAGATTTGCTTTCTCATTTAAGTTCTTAATCCATCTGGAATTGATTTTTGTGCTCCCTGTACAGGAGGACTCTAAAGTCCTTTTTTTTCTGGTATGGAAAATCAATTCAGTCCCTCTTTTCCTCCAGTTAATCTGAAAGCATCTTGGGTCACACACATTTGTCCACCTGCTTCTCATTTCTCACTGGACAAATTGTCTAGCACCAATACTGTGTAGTTTTAATCACTACAACTGTATGATAAATCTTAGTATGTGTAGTACAAACCCTTTCATCTTCTCTTTTCCTTTTTTTTTAGATTCTTGGTCATACAGTTTCCAAATAAATTATACAATCAACATGTTGTGTTAAACTCTAAATATTAGAATTTAGAATTGAAATAGAAATCAATTCCAGGAAAATTGGTATTTTTATTGTATTGAGCTTTCCTTTACATGAACATTGGACATTAACATTTTTCAATAAACTTCTCCACAAAGTTCTTACACGCTTGGTTAGACACATCATGTAAGTATATACTGTTTGCTATTGTAAGTTTTATTTCTAAAGTTTAATTGATAATATAGATAAATATAAATAAGTTATATTTATCATTCATTAGCCAGCCATTTAGATAAGCAGTCATTATTGGCAATTATCAGGAAATTCACTGTATCTGAAAATGATGCATTTTGTTTCTTGCTTTTAATGTTTATGTGTGACAGAAGCTGACAATGATGCCCAATAGATATCATGTCCTTCTCCTGAGGGACAGAATGCTGTGAACTTTAGCTGCCATCAGTGCTACCTTGCAGCTATGTACGACTAAATGATTCAGACTGAGAACATCAGATTGGGATCAGAAATGGGAAATAAAACTTTCATATGAGAAAGTTACAGATGGGGTGAAGTCTGACTGAAACTATGACTGAGGACCTGGACCTGTGGGAAAAGCCAACAGGTTTTACATTTACAAATAATAGGCAGTCAGATTTCCACTGAAAGCCCTTCTCAACAATTTCCCCTTAAATGTTCCCATCTGCAGAGTTGAGGAGAGAAACCAGTAGCAAAGTTAGATTAAGGATGATGCCTTCCCACTCACACTGTCTTTGCAAAGAGTCTCCACATACTCACCATGAAACTGATAGTCATGAACTGAGTACACAGGACAGCACCTAAAAAAGTTTTTCCAGATGCAAAAATTATAACCTGAGAAGATCACTGGACAAGTTTACATTTACAAAATGATTAGAAACTCAAAGATGAAAATATAAAGATAGATATAGATATAGATAGATATGGGTATAGATATAGGTATAGACATAATGAAAGATACCAGATCAATTATGACAGCTAAAGGAAGTTTACTTCACTCTGCACTAAATTCCTGAGAAGGTGGACTCTAAGAGACAACTCTACATCTCATGCAGGCTGATTAACATATGACTGTGGCTTCCGTTTATATCCAGCTTGTTGTCAACTCTTTGCTGGCTTGGAGGTCGAGGATGAGAGCCTTGTCTCCAAGAGGTTAACACAGGCTGTGCACACACCGCTTTTACTTACATCATATTGACCTAAACCTCACCATATTTCCACATTTCACTGAAGGAAAGTTTTGAAAAGGTGGTCTTTGTCTCAACAGCCATGTGCCTATCTAACATTTTGCCACTAAAATAAAGGGAGAGGAATTAATTCTTTGAAACAATTAGCAGTCATATTAATCTATTTAGTCATACTGAATGTGGAATTTGGGGATGAAGTTACATTGCCCTTTATTTTTCAATAGTAAACTACAAGAAGATACAATAAAATCTGATAGAGAAAAATAAGCATCAAGAGACAATCTGTGTGATAAGTCCGTTAACTAACAGGACTCTGGGCTATTTGAGAAGAGCTTTACTCAATGTACACAAAAAGTTCACATGACTACTCACTGTCATCAGGGAGAAACTGGGAATTTCTCACCCATATCTATGAGGAAAAATATATGAGTATAATCAACACAGCACTATATGGTGATAGGGTGGGTTAGTTTACATCTTTATATCATTTATATTAATTTAAAATGTAACAAACAATATAATACAATATTTATAAGCTTCAAACAAAAATACATAAATCAACTCATTAGAATGAAGAAAAAAATAAGATTAAAGAATAAAAGGGAAAATTAAAGCAGATCATCCTCACATACGCCAAAGTTATGTGACATTCATTGCAAAAAAAAATTATGAGATCAAGCTTCTGTGCATGAAATCCCCCACAGTTACATCCCATTGCTAAGATACCACAAGCTTTAAAAGTCAGGTTTATTTTAGCTCACAGTTTGTAGAGGTTTCAGTTCATAGATGGCTGATTCCAAGGTAGAGCAGCATGATAGAAGGGAATCGTATTGAGGAAACTGCACTGCAGGCATGCAGGAAAGTCATGGGCAGCAGCAGCAGCAGCAGCAGCAGCAGCAGCAGCAGCAGCAGCAGCAGCAGCTCGCCTTCCACCTTTCCCTTACATTCCTTCCAGGCTGAAGGCCTGTTCTTTGGTGCCACCCACACCAGGAAGGGGCATCCCATTATCTATACCCAGAACTACAACAAAGCCTCTTGGCTTTACACATTCTTAACCCATGTTCACACACCCCAGATCCAGCCGCCTTCCAAAAGCCCCACCTCGGAACATATGAGGCTTTGCGGGGGAATGTCTAGACCTAAGTCCTAAAATGCTGCCCAGCCTCCAAAAGATGCACACATACCTCCTTAGGCAGAAATTCAGCAAGCCCACCTCTAAGAGTTGCCAGAATTCTAACAACTTCAGCATTGCTGAGAAGTCCAAGTCACAAGTCTGAAATTCAAAGCAAACTCTTAGCTATAAGTCCCTATACAAATGAAAAGTTAAACACTTTCAGTATGCAGGAACACACGATAAAACATTCCTACTCCGAAGCTACAAATAGTGGGGCAGGAGAAAATGGGAACAAAGTGAGTGCAAAATCCAGCAGACAAACAAAGCTATAGTTCCATGTACAGCCTCTGGCACATTCCATGGCAAAGTATGGACTTCAAAGAGCTTTTATGGTTCTACCTGTATGGCACTGCTGGCAGTTGTAGCTCCCATGGGGTCTCTATCAGGCTCAGTTTATTCACTCCTTTTGTGTTTCTTCAAATGATCCACATTCCTGGGCTGTCCACCTTTCTGGGACCTCCACTGCTCCTTCAGCTTTATACACACAGCCTCATACACTGCCTTCTCAGGGGCGCACTGCTTAGCCTCACAGACCAGTTTCTGAAATTTGGGTCGAACCCTTCTGACCCTACAAGTCTTATGTTTCGCATGTTCTTAAGCCCTATACTAGGTAGATGACACCAAGGCCCGCCATCACCTTGAGAAGTAGCCAGGTTTCCTTCTGTCTTGGCCATAGGGCTTGAGAGCCTAGATTGCTGAGCACTATGAACTCAATTCCAAAGGACTAATTGCCCAGACTGCCTTTATTCTGGAACATGTTATCCCAGGGCTCTCTTTTCCAAGCAAAATCTTCCACCTTTGCAATGTTAAAGCTGCAAAGAGTAGAGTCCTGCTGGTTCTTGTGATGCCTTCTCTCTCAGTTACCTTGTTTATTTAGCTAATAGTCAGTGCTGGTTTCAGTTCATACTTGGCTGGCTCTAAGGCCAAGTGGCACATGGAAAAGGGCAGCAGTTCATGGAGGAAGAAGACAGCAAAGAGTAAAGGGAGGAACAGTGACTGCAGCAACTAGCAAGCCTCTCTCCCTTTCCCACATTGTTTCCAGGCTGTCCACCCTTGGGCAGGTGTAGTACTCACACCCAACATTGGGCCATTAATTAAACACAAACTCTAGAAGCCACCCCTGTGGCTGTATGAGACTTTGGAGTGACAACTAGACATCAACCATACCATCCTGAGGCCATCTTTTCCATTGGCCTGTTCCTTCTCAGAAACCAAATTCTCCTCTATTTTATCTGTGCAGGTTGCAACTTTGCTGGAGCTTCCTTTCTGGCCAAACTCAAAACATTTTAAATCATTCTTCTGGGCCCTTTGCTCTTGGTTCTCAACATACATCTGGCTAAAATCCCCAACAGCAGCCATGCCACCACCTCAGCAAAAGATTGTCTTGAAATGTATTCTTCTAAATTAGTCTTCTGTTCTTAATTTCTGTTTCCTTCAAAGTCTCTGGGCATGAGCAAAATGCAGACAAATTTTTCTGACAAGGCATAACACACATAAGATTTGAGTTCCGGGCCAGCCAAATAGCTCAGTGGGTTAAAGTGCCTGCTTAGGTAAATGCATCAGCAGGAATTCGTTCCCCACATGCCATGCTGGCTCCACCCCCAGGGCACTCTGAGACAGCAATTGAGACAGGGCATGGTGGCCCGCACCTGTAATACCAGCTCTTGGGAGGCTGAACACAGGTGGATCAGTATGAATTTGATCTACATAGTGAGAATCTATAGACTTGTACTAAAATACAAAAAAAAAAAAAAAAAAAAGATTGGAGTCCAATAGCCAGTGCAGACTTTGTTCCTAACTAAAACCTTCTGGGTCTCATCTTTACACATCTATCATTATTCTAATCTTCTGCACTCTAGCCAGAACTCTCAGCAAGCTCAGTTTACAGCATTCCAAGTAGCTTCTCCTGCCAGCATCTCCAAACGTTTTCAAACTCTTCCCACAAGCCAGTTCTGAAGGCTTCTGAGCCTTCAGAGTGTCACAGCAACAACCCCACTTCTCTGGTATTAAAACCTGTCTGAATTATTTAGAGGACCACCATGCCACTCTTCCTTGGAGCCATGAGTCAAAATAAACCTTTCCTCCTTTGTGAGTGTTGGGCATTTTCTCCAAATCGTGAGACAAGTAACTAAAGTCTAAAATGAAAAAGGACATTTCTAAAAGAGTAGTGGGACTAAAGTAGGAAATGAGAAGTATTACATCTACTTCTTTGTTGAAATAATGAACCATAAAAATATATATGAATACATTTGCCCCACTACTAGCCTGAAGAGGGCTCCCAGTCCACACTGCCCCCAGAACAAGGCAGTATCCTTGAGACAAGATGAGTGGAAGTCTAAAAGCCAAGGTATCTGAAGTTCAGAGAACGTGCTACTAATCGAGAAAGCTAGACTGAGGAAGCATGCCTTTAAAATCTTCAGGTGGGTAGTGATCAGGGCATGCGATTGAAGGCATGGTTGGAGATGAAGGAGCACTTGAAAGGGTCAGCAGAAATAGTACCCAGCACTAACATGGGGATAGGAATAAACAGCATCTGTGTGCTTTCTGGAAATGTCAGAAGGGCTCATAAATAAGGTTTTGCAGTTTCTAAAAGAAAAGGAGTGGCAGAAAAATAATTGAAAATCGCCCTCAAAAATTCTGAAAATCTGATAAAAACTCTACTTCCGTAGGTCCTGAAACTCAATATATCACAAGCACAAGAAACATGAAGAAAAGTACATGAAGGCAATGCCATAATTAAATTATTGAAAACCATAGTTAAAGAGAAGTTCTTAAAGTTGCAAGAGATAAAAGGCATATTTTATACATAAGAATTAATCTAAGAATCATAGTAGATTTACAGTTAGAAACAATAAAAGCCAAAAGAAAGTGAAGCTAAGTCTTTAAAGTATTAAAATTTTAAAGAAAACTTTCATCTTACAATTTCATACCCAGAAATATATTTTTCAAAGGTAAAAACTTTTTCAGGCATATCAAAAATGAAAGGTTCTATTTTCAATAGAACTATGCTATAAGAAATACTGTATTACAGAAGTCCTTTAGGCACAAAAATAAAACTATACCATAAGAACATATAGAGCTACACAAAAAATATTTAGGCAGATTTTGATGAATCTGGGGATAATGAATTCTTCAACTCTGCTGGGAATTTTTTTTGCCATTAATAAGAGACCTTCTGCAACTTCTGTGTGAAGAGAGAAAGCCTATTTTCCCTGAGGGAGTTTTATGCCCTCTTCTGAAGTAGCCCCAGGCACTGCCGGCCATCCTGAGGACCATGCTCACCATTTATATCCACATACAGAGCTCAGTTCAGGTCCCAGCAGGATCAAAGGATATGAGTGGCACTGAACATTAGGCCTCCAGCCTGGAAGGAAACCAAGGGAAAGGATGGAAGGCTGGCTGCTGCTGCTGCTGCTGCTTGCAGCCTCCTAAGGATCCTGCTGTATTCAGCTGCTCTTCTGAGATGCTTACAAAAGTGCACTTTCAGAACTGCTTCAGAGAGCGGCAAGAGCTGTGGGATAAGTGTATTTGCAACAAGGGGAATTATTCTGAAGAGGATGAACAGCAATGTGCCTTATTTTAGAAAAATTTAAAACTTTAAATATTCTTTACATTTTGGTCACCCTTGTATATTTCAAAAGGTTAGAATGAACTCTGGCAATCAGTTTCATTGCTTGGCTGACATGTGAACCAAAAAGTGCTAATAGTATGAGGTGGAAATTCTAGAACTTCCTTGCACTTCAGGGGATAGTAACAAAATGCTACAGATCAGAACTTGAGAGTCAATTTATCATATGAAACCTGCTCATGCATGAGGACTCTACAGAGCATGTTTCTTGCCACAATTATGAAAAATAAATTATAAACCAGTTGTGGTGGCACATACCTCTAACGTCAGTACTCTGTGAAGCCAAGGCAGAAGGACTGCAAGTTCAAGCCCAACCTGGAAAACTTAGTGACATAAATGAGACCCTTTATCCAAACATAAAAATGGCTAGGGATACAGTTCAATTAAGGTTATAAATTTGATCTATAGTATCCCACACATGAAAAAGAAAAGAGAGGCTGGGGAGATGGCTCAGTGGAATAAGCGCTTCCCCAGCAAGCACAAGGGTCTGAGTTCAATACTCTGGTTCCACAAAGAGAGAGAAAGAGAGAGAGAGAGAGAGAGAGAGAGAGAGAGAGAGAGAGAGAGAGAGAGAGAGAGACAGAGAGAGACAGAGACAGAGACAGAGACAGAGACAGAGAGACAGAAAGAGAGAGAAGAGGAAAGGGAATCCTACCATCTCGGTTTATAGTCACTCTTCTTTGTAGTTCAGAAGTTACACTGGGACCTGCTGGCCCTGAAGCAGGATATTCACATAGAATGGAGATAATTGGATTGTGGGGTAGAAAAAGCCAGTGGGTGACAAGGGTGAGTTAGGCCGACAACCACAATGACTAGCAGGGCAAAACAGTCTATGGCTCTGTTGATTGATCACTCTCCTTAAAGAAACAGATGGACAGTTTGATCAACTGAAAGTAGGAAAGTTCTAAGCAAAGTGAGACGTCTAAGTTGGGTCATAAAGACAAAGTTAATTATCAATTATCAGACCTTAGCCAGTATTGCAAGAATGACTTGCATTGGGAAAAGTAAATAACCAGACTGTTACAGGATTATCGAACACTGGTACTGAAATGCCACTAACTTCAGAAACCCAAAACAATTTGGGGAGATCTGGGGATTGATGAAGCTTCGGCTCGGGTACTCCATACTATGAGCCCACTCTGTCATTGGTTTCCCAGGATCCCCCTGCTGGGTTCCTTAGAGTGGAGCAAAGCTGTGAGGATAAGAAAAGCTAAGTAGAAACCTCTAGAACTGCCTGTATCTAGAAAAACTGCAAACAAAAAGCAGTATCAAGTCCTCCAAGAAGATTACAAAGATTAATAATACTTCAATAATTTGAAGCTTGGAGGGGTGCTACTGCCTTCTCATTCAACTTTTTAATTAAGAAAATTAAAAACAGATGTGTCTTAAGAAGGCAGTGGAATATCATAAACTTAACCACGTGGGGAGCCTAATTGCACCTGCTATTCCAGATGTGATTTCATTGCTTAAACAAACTGACATAACCCCCAGGAAACCAGTACACAGCTACTGAGCTGACAAATATGCTTTCCTTTACCTGTTACTAAAGATCACCAGAAGCCATAACAACAACCTGGGTCACGATTAGCCTATAAGAATCTCGGCCACCTTTCCCTTCCACAAGCCATCATGTAGGTCTACTACATTGATGGTATTGATATAATGTCAATTGGATATAATAAGCAAGAAGTACTAGCTAATCAAAATTAATTGGTAAGAAATGTGCATGTCAGAGGGTGGGAAAATTTTTGACAAAGAAATCCATTAGCCTTCAAATCCTTAAAATATTTGGTATATTTCAAGATATTTCTAGACATCCCAGGCATAATGGTTAGTGGCCCTCTTTGTATTTAAAATGAAATATATTTTTCATTCTGGTATTGTCTCAGATACTTTCCTTTCACAGGTGAGACAAAATATCCTGATGCACAAAATTAAAGAAACAAAGGTTATTTAGATCAAAGTTTGAGGAGGTTTCAGTCCATAATCAGCTAGCTCCAAGGCAGGGTGTCACAGCACAGGGGCAACACTTCAAGGTACCAGAAGACAGCAAAAGCAACATGAGCAAAAGGGAGAAACAATTATCTTTTCCTCCCTTACATTATGTGTCCACACCATCTCCCTGTCTCTTCTTTCACAAGATCAGGATGTTTACAAAGTGAAGGTGCTGGCCCCCTGTTGAGTCAACTAGTTAAACTCCTTAATTCCCAGGTTGACAGGATGTGTTAACCATTACACGTGTGTTACTTCTAGCTATTCCTTTAGTCACCCAAATTACTGTGATTTTTTAGTGGACCTCGATGAAGAGCAGGCACTGCAACCCATCCAGACTAACCTGTAAGCTGCTCTGTAACCTGAGCCCTGACCCATTAAAGCCATGGATGATTGAAGAGTCTGCAGAAAGTGGAAATATCATTTGGAACCTTTGGCTGGTGCTTATGAGTGAGTCATAGTACAGACCCTTGGGATTTCTGACCAAAACCCTGTCATGTATGATCTCTCTCCTCTAGGGAAACAGCTTTTGACTTGAAACTGTATTCTTAGTAGGGACTGAATACCTAACCATGGTCCATCGGGGTATCCCAAGAACTGGTGGTCATCTGACCTAGTATGCCACAAGCTGGGCTTATAGAACAGTACTCCATCATCCAGTGGAAATGGTATATACAAGGTGGGTTTGAGGAAGACCGTGAAGATACAGGCAAGTTACATAAAGAAGTGCCCCAGGGGTCATGGTCTCTGTCCTCATGACTTTGCTCATTGTCAAGACACAATTCCTAACACCTACAATTTAAAAAAGAAGAGGTTTAGTTTGGCTCACATCTCAGTCCATAGATGGCTGGCTCCATGGTAGGACCTCATGGCAAAGGGACAGGACTGAGGAGAGCTGCTGCTGGCAAAGTGGACAAGGAACAGAATCACAAGAGGAACCAAAGAGGGAGCTACCATTTTCTGGTCACACCTACAGCACTCACATCCTCTATCCAGGCACTGCCTTTGAACAGCAAATCAGCTATAACATTCTCACAACCCAGTGATTAGCAAGTAAGCTCAGTGTTAGGTTTTCAGTACCATTATCCATGAGGAGAATTCAAATTAAAATCACATTGGATAACACTATGTATTCATCAATATTTAAAATCGAAAGAGAGACAGAGACAGAGACTGAGTCAGACAGAGACAGAGACAAAGACCAAAATACAGACACAAAGACACAAAGACAGATAGAAACACAAACAAGAGACAGACAGAGGTCTAGTTAGCAGAGCTGGAGAATTGAAACTGTCATACACTCTTGATGAGAATATAAAATGGCATACCTTATAATAGAAAATGATTTTAAAGTCAATTTAAAAGTTCAACATGCAACCACTACACAACACAAACATTTTGCAAATTGGCATTTCCCCAAGCAAAATGAAAGAACACCTTCACACAAAAATTTGTACACAAATGTGGATACCAGCCTTTTTTGTGATAGTGCAAACCAGAAAACTTTCCAATTTCTGCCAACATGTGAAATAATAAATACATTATTGTGTACCTATACAATTAAATATTACCCAGCTATGAAAATGAAGAAACTACTTCTCCATGCAGTAACACAAACAAGCTTCAAAATAATTACACGGAGTGAAAGGAGCCATGCCAACAAAGTTACACTCGGATTACAGTTACATAAAATTTTTAGAAGTACCCAGATCATATGAGACAGGAAGTAAATTCAAATGATATACAAGCCAGTTATCTTTATTGTGGTATTTGCTAAATGCATTATGTGGGAGGTGTGCGTGTGTGTGTGTGTGTGTGTGTGTGTGTGTGTGTGTGCCTGTTTGTGTATGTGCATGTACACTTTCACGTGACAAATTTTTATCAAATTATGCAACTTAAGTATTTGCAATTTATCTTCTGTCAATTATACCTCAATAACCAATAGCACTGTTAAAATATTTGGGTAAAAGAATATACTTGAGTGAGGAAACTGTTTATAAGATTTATCATTCTCATGACATTTTATGGTAAAGAAATTTTATCTTAAAACATTAATTATGAGAGTTTTTTGCTTGAAATTATGAATCAGTACTGAATACTATTAAGTGCTTTTGCTATATTGACTGAGATAACATAAAGACTTTTGCCTTTTAATGTAATAAAAAGGAGGTGAGGAATCCAATGTCCACACTCTCACCCTCAAAAAGCAAACATAAAACAATTTTTGAGATGAAGGTAGAAGGGGATGGTGAATAAAAGTTTGCGGTGAACTCAAGGGCAGATTTTTCTCAGCAGAACCATAATCCAGATTTGAAGTATTGTTCTAGCTGCAAGAAAATAGTACTGCGCCCTTGATTTCCACTTTGAGCCGCAACCTTTAGAGTGCTGGCTGAAGAGGTTCTAGGTTAATAGACACTCCTAGAAGGCAGATGCAAATCATTTCAAGGAAATATTCTCTTTTGAGAACCCTAATAATGTGCAAGTTTAAGACACAATAAATGTAAACTCTGAACGCACTGACATCAAATATATGGGAAGACAAGTTATGTAAGTAAGATGCACTAGAAGTGACAGCAGATTTGGGCCACTAGAATAGTAGATATTGAAGTTGTCTGAGACTTAATACAGAAGACATGTCTATGAATGAAACATGGCTAGAACCTAGCCATATGAGACTGTCAAAGACAGATACACAGATTAAAGTCAATACCAAATAGAATTTCTAAAAATGAAAAATATTCATCAGCTTTTTAATGTAATAGCTGAAGATTTTGGAATTTTTTATTGTTATATCTTCCTCATAATATCTTTTTATGTGTATACTACTGGATTGAGTTAACTACTACTTCAGTTATGATACCTATGTATCTAGCTTAATGAAAGAGGGTAGTCATCTTGGTCATTGTTCTCTTGTTGCTGGAAAAAATACCCAACACCCACAATGAAACAAGGAAAGGTTTATTCAGCTCACAGTTAGTGGAGATTTCAGTCCATACTCAGCTGACTGCAAGGCCGAGCAGCACATGGCAGAGGGCAGCTGTTCATGACAGTGGAAAAACAGCAAGAACAAAGGGAGGAGGAGACGCTATGCCAGCTAGCAAGCCCCTCTCCCTTCCTTATGCTGTATGCAGGCTATCCACCCCAGAGTGGGTGTAGCACTCACACCCACAATCCCAGCATTGGATTATGAAGTAATCACAAACTAAAAGCCCATTCCAGTGACTGCAAGAGGCTTTGGGGAGACACCTAGACACAAACCATAACAGAAGGGGAACAATGGAGAGGAGATGGAGGTGGGAAGGAAGGGAAAAGAATCTAAGGAAAAAGAAAACAAAGCTCTTGTAAATGAAGAGGGGAAGAAGAGTTGAAGGGAGAAGAGGAAAATGAAAACAAAGAATTAAAATACACTATTTACAGGTACAAAGTCCCTTGACAAATGTGATCAATACGTATGACAAACATGTCCTAACAAAAATAAAGTTCATTTTTAAAAAAAATTTACCATCATAAAATTGGTTTTAATCTTTCCTATATTTGTGATTATGCACCCTTTTTTCAGATTTAATGTTGCTTTCTATATTTTACCCAGTTTCACATAATATTTTCTTGCTGGTTTTATTTAAAACAATTTTGGGGTTTATTGACATACTTTAAATTATCAATACTTTCTGAGCCTGTGAATTTATCTTCTCAGTTTTAGAAAATTTAGAAAGTTTTAGTTTTAGAAAATTCTCTGCCAAAAACATTGAAATATTTCCCCTCCCTAATTCTCTCCATTACCTTCCCAGGGAATCTGGATCATACAAATATTAGAATTTTTATTCTTTATTTTTTACTTGTTTGTGGTATGCTTTGCTTTGTTTGTTCATTTGTTTGCTGAGATACAGTCTTGCTCTGTAGTCCAGGCTGGTCTTCAACTCACATGTAGCCAAGGGTAGCCTGAAATTCATGACAATCCTCCTGCCTCAGCCTCCTGAGCACTGGGATTACTGGCATGCACCACCATGTCCTACTAGAATTTTTATTCTATCATCTATCTCTCTTAGTTTCTCTTTTGTATAGTCTGTCTCTTGCCTCTATGTGCTGCAGTCCAATTTATTTCAATATATACTCCAGGGAATAATTTTCCATGAAGTTGTGTACAATCAATAATTGTACATGTTATTAAGGTTTTTATTTCAATATTCATATTTTTCATTTATAGAAAGTGTATTTCCTTTTGACTTTAATCTGCGTATCCCTCTTTGACAGTCTAGTAGGGCTAGGTTCTAGCCACGTCTCATTCATAGACATATCTTCTATATTAAGCCTCAGACAACTTCAATATCCGCTATCCTAGTGGTCCAAATCTGTTGTCAGTTCTAGTGCTTCTTACTTACATAACTTCCCTTTCCATATACTTGATGACCGTGGGTTCAGAGTTTGCATCCGTTGTGTCTTAAACTTTCACATTATTAAGATTCTCAAATGAGAATATCTTCTTGTAGGGATGATTTGCATCTGCCTTCTAGGAGTTTCCATTAACCTAGAACCTCTTCAGCCAGCACTATGAAAGTTGCGGCTCAAAGTGGAAATCAAGGACCCAGTACTATTTTCTTGCAGCTAGAACAATACTTCAAATCTGGATTATGGTTCTGCTGAGCAAATCTGCCCTTGAGTTCACCCAACCTCTTATTCACCCACTTCTAACTTCATCTCAAAGATTGTTTGATGTTTGCTTTTGGGGGGTAAAAGTGTGGACATTGGGCTCCTTGCCTCCTTTGTGTCCTTTCTTCACTCACCGCAGGCGTTCTTGTGGAAATCCAGTAGCTGTTCTGCAGTGGGAGGTCTACCTGAGCTCTTTGAACTCTACATAGACAGATGAAGAAGTTTGCCTTACATCACTTCAGCCTGTATAGGCCAGTGCTGTTTCCACTTCTGCATGCAGTTAAAACAAATACTAAGAATGATCAAAATGATCACTGCTCACTACTCTAGTGACCATTATGATCATTCATGTAACTCACAGGCTGGAGCTGTTGTGGCCGAGGTCTTGTACCTTCAGACCTTGTATGTTGAAGCCCTAATCCCCAGTACACCTCAGTACATGACTCTACTTGGAAATGGGCCATTTAAGGAGGTGATGAAGGTTCAACAAAGTCAAAAGGTGTGAGAATAATGCAAGGTGACTGGGTCCTTCAAGACATCAGGAAGGCACAGCTCAGGAGATGAGGTGAGGAAAGGTGACCCTCTGCAAGCCGAAGGGGGAGGCTTCAGGAGAAACCAGACCTGTCCGCAAATGGATCTTGGGCTTCCAGCTTCCAGCTTCCAGACTGTGAGTAAAGTTTCTGTCATGTAAACACTCGGTCTGTAGGAATTTGTTGTGAACCCTAGCAAACTAACTAACATAAGAGCTTACACAGCATCTCAGGTACTTCCTTCATTCTCAGAAGGACCCTTTCCTTCTTGTCTTTATGAGAAGTCTAACCCATCCTTCACGACCAGTTTCGCAGTCATCTTTTCTGTGTAAAGTCCCCTATTTATCTGCACTTCCATATACTGACATATTTGTATTGCAACTCTTCCTACATTGCATCAGTGTCTATCTCTTGTACTAGACAGGAACTTCTTAACAAGTGAAACCAGGTAAGTCCATCTTTGAGTTCCCGATATTCAGGTTAGTCCCTGTGGGATGGATGGACACGGATGTGTACAGATGCATGAATTACTGAGAAGCCACTGCTCCTTTAATGCTGCTCCCTGCTGCCCTCTGGTGGCTGATTATTCTCCATAATTGTATTTAAGGCAGGATGTGGAGATGTTCTTGAGGATATCATACATTTTTATGGGCTCTTTCATAACTCATTTTCCAACTAATTCCAAATTCCTTCTTGGTATATGTTGCTGTTAACACACCTTTCCCTGCTTACTACATCATTTTTCAAACATTTTGTCATTTTCATTTATTGAGAACTTCTGTATCAAGATTAGTCTTTGTACCCTGTACAGAAGGCCCTCAATTTTGGAACATTCTAGGTGTAAACTTTCACAGGTATGAGCAGACTTTATACTTTACATTTGTGTCAAAGGTGTATAAGACTCATTGGTTGGACTTGTAAATTACTTCGACTTACAAACATCCTCCTGGAACAAAACTCATTTGTAAATTGGGGAATTAAGGTATTGATGACTTTATAGCCCAAGTGGAACAACATTCTCAAGACCAGATACTCAAACTTTCTTCCTCAACCCAAATATGCTATACATAGCTACCTTGAGAACTTATTCTTTGTCTACATCCAGACTTAATCATTAAAGAACATTTTTATCTCCAGATATTTAGGCTCTGTGTAGGCCAAATAATGTTCCCCCTCTTCAGTAATATGTGCATTCTAATCCCCAACATTTATGAATGTGTTTCCTTGCTTAGCAAATAGTCTTAATGTTAAGAAAGAGGAAAAGAAACAGAAACAAGCTCACATGACAGGTTTATTTCAGAACAAACTGGAGCAGTACTACCCCAGCCCTAGAGACCAGACTAGCTATTCTTATAGAGGCTGTGAGGGTTTTTATAGGGCCATGGGCATAGAGAGGGCCTGGATGCACTACAGAGGAGAGTGGGCACCTGTTAGCAACAAGGCTTGAGGATGCACAGGGAGTTGCACTTTCTTGTCAAGCACAGGACTGAGCAATGATGGAGATATGGATTGCAGCTCTGGTTACTGGGCCTTAGCAACCCAGAGTTATACTTTTGTAGCAGGTACATAAGCATAGCTGTGGGGATGATGGACGTTCATGTGCTCTCTGTACTGCCCAGAATGGCAGCAATCAGATTCTTTCATTAAGGATCTTATGACGGGGTCAGGGGGAGGATGACCCTGAGTTACAGAAGCAGTCCAATATGATCACAAAGATCCTTAGAAGGGAAGGCAGGAGATTCAGAGTGAGAAAGAGATGTGACAACAGATGCAGAGGCTGGAGAAATTTTGGGCCACAAGCCAAAGAACACAGGTGGTCTCTAGAAGCTGGAAAGAACAGAAAAACAGATTGTCCCCCTCTGGCCTCCAGAAGGAACACAGCCCTGCCACACCATTTCAGACTTTCAGATTGGGAAGACAATGAATTTGTATTTCTGAAAGGCACTAAATTGGTGGCAATTGGTAACATGGTAATAGAAAACTAATACAGGCCCTAATATACCATTCCATAACCATGAAACTTTGTTTTTAAGGTTGGGGAGAGAGTATGCCTGGCAAGTGCAATGACCTGGGTTTGATCCCTGGTACCACATACCGTGCCTGCCCTGGAACCTCTGTCATTCCATGCCCGAATGGTGATGCATACCTGTAATCCCAGCGCTGGGGAGGCTGAGACAAGAGGATCACTAGGAGGCCAAGCTGTATAGTAAGACCCTGTACCAAATAAATGAATAAAATACATTTTTTAAAATAAACTTTGTTCTCCTCACTCCCTTCTTTCTCTTCAATATACCTAACCCTGTCTCACAATTTGCTATCTCTCCTGGCTTTATTTCCTTCCTTGGACACCATGATCTTTAATTCTAGTGCCTATTTTCTCATGATATCAAGGCCTTAACCATTTGTCATCTATTCACCTTTTCATCCACCCTGATATTCCCCAATTGGCAACAGCTAAGCTCCCTGCAACCTTCTCTCCTATACTGCAGAAGCTCAAAAGAAAAGTGGTTCAGCAACGTCCATTGGTGCCATTACAGACCCAAGACCTGTAACCTGAACTCCATCCTCAGTCCTTCTGTACTCCTGACCTTCACTCATTCCCCTCAGCCCACACAGGGACAATTGTGCCCCCTCAATGCTTCTGCACCCACCTGTCCCATCACCAAACCTCTCCTTAGGAAGCTGCCATTCCTTCTGTCTTTAAGAGAACACAGCAGTGTAGCAGAGCTGATTACAGTCTGGCCTTTTATCCCAGTGCCTTCCCGTCTCTGGTCCCTGTCTCACTTGCATACTGCTATGTGAAGGACCTCTCTCTCTTTATGAATGCCCTCTCTCCTCTTGCATAAAATACACTCAATTCCTTTCTACTTTATAATGGATGGCTAAACTTCCTGTGAGTCACCCAGTACTCCAGCTAACCAACCCTGCTTTGTGTTTCCATTTTATTGCATGCACTTCTATTGCAACAACCATAGCACATCATGTTAAGCATGAGATGATATTTAATTACACTTTTCTGTGCATCTCCTCTTTAAGCAAGGTGAAATGAATAACTATGTCGTATTTATCTTGTTATACTATTACACCAAGCTGTTAGTGTTATGAAAAATAGTAAGACAAGAAAGCAAGAGTGAGTGGTATGACAGCCTCCCCACACCACACTCAGGTACACACACACACACACACACACACACACACACCACTGCACATCAGTCATGATTCTCACCTCCTCCCAGTGATTAATCTATTTGGAGATTAAATATCCCAGACCCCTGGGCAGAAAGTCATACCCGTCCAAATGACAAGTGCATCAGCATGTCCATCAAATCTGCTTCAGAATCAGGAAGACACTCTTGGCTACTTCAGTGCTCCAGACCATCTGGTCAGGTGGCATCGTGCCCGCTTACAAGGTCAGTCCCTACTGCCCTGAACATTCCAGGTCTTGCATCAGTGTAAACTTTCTTTTAGCTGCCATAAAAGGTCCTCAGCAGCATCCTTAATTCCTCCATCACTTACTCATGTGTTTTAGTTCCCACTTAGGTGGCAGGGAT
Source organism: Ctenomys sociabilis (assembly GCA_004027165.1). NCBI lineage: Eukaryota > Metazoa > Chordata > Mammalia > Rodentia > Ctenomyidae > Ctenomys > Ctenomys sociabilis. The sequence goes on along the minus strand of PVKA01001352.1, from coordinate 94,476 downwards.
ACTTTTCTAGGACTTTGCTGGCCTGTTTCTGAGAACAACAGAATGGCCAGGAAAGACAAAGAGGGCCATTGTCCATTTCTTAGGTTCCTTTTCTGTGGGGAACCGAGTAGCAGTGGAGTGTGCAGTAGAAATAGAAAGTGACATTTCGAAATTTCAAAAATGTTGCCAGCCTATTTACTCCACCCTTTGATCCTGAGCTGCACTGTTTGCTTTAAAAGTAATCAGTCATAAACCATGCCTTACGTCTAAGTGATGGCTCATTTTGTATTAAAAACAGATCTTTGAACTAAGAGTAGAAATTGAGATGACAGAAGAAGCTGCAATATGGTTGTTGTTGGCACAGTCTTTAGCTGGAATTTGCCCGAAGATTCTTTTCATCCTCTGTGGAGTGATGCTATAATGACAAAAGGCTGCTCAAGGCAGTATGCAGAAGACAGGCAACTGGGAGCCTCTCTCTGCAAGTGAGTATGTCCTGTACTAATGTGAAAAGAATTGCTGCATCACAAACAGGAATTCCTAGGATCATGGTGGGGAAACGAAACGCTCCACACCACAGGACACAAGTGCTTGTACACACACTAAGCTCTATTGTCAGACATTTAATTTTCCTATAGATTAAATTTGCATAGTCCTAAACCTCAAAACAATCAAACATGGAGAACAAACCAATATACTACTAATGTATCTGAAAACACATCTCACCTCTGTCTTCATTTCCTGTGCATTTAGGAGCAGAGAGGAAAAAGAGAAAGGACAGAAAGAAACCCTCATTCCGGAAGAACAGAAGGGCTGCCTTTTCTATGGAGTCCCTGTAATCCCTGTAACTCACAACAGTCTTTCCGCCCCCTGAATACCTAAAAGATTTGGTCTTTTCTTGTATCCCATAAATATATGTGTCTGTCATGTAGTCCCCGAGTTAGCCCAAGGGGCTTGGGGACAAGGACAGCCTCCATTCCTCCACACTACCCATCACAGTGGCAGAGCACAGCAGATACTGCAAGTATTTGACTGTTGGGGTAGTGCTGTTAGGAACTATCCCCAAATTTTACACCTGATTTCATGATACAGTGTATGAAGTTTAAGGAATGAATTTGTTTTTGTACTAAGCTTTATGACTTGGAGTTTGTTACTGCTGAGAACAAATAAGACGGGCTGTGAATTGGGCATGGAGGTGGGGGTCTTTGAATGAGACTGTGAATGCTAAACTCTACCTGGCCAAAGAAAACACGCCCCCTGTGATTAAAATAAACTGGATCGCTTCGTCCCAGCTGTAAGGGTTGTTGGTAGACAACATTTAATAATTAGAGCTGGAGCACACTTTAGAGGCATTGAAGCTGAAGTCCGAGTCTGCAGAGCTTGCAAGGCTGCACTTGGTTGGGTGGTGCTCCAGCCCTTGAGAGCACAGGCTCAGGCTGGGAGACCCCGGCGCTTGCGGCGTCAGCACAACTCATCGCCACTCGGGGGCGCCAGCAGCGCCGCTCTGGACTCTCGGCCGCCCTCCCAGCATGCCCCGCACCCGCGACCCGGAAGCAGTCCCTGGTGGACCCGGGCGGCAGCCCTGGGGGAGTTAGGGCTCTGGAGCGGCGGCATGGCCGCCTGAGCCTGCGTCGCCGCTGGCCGAGGCCGTGGGCAAAGTCCCCAATGAGTCCGGTCCGGGCTCAGCTGGGCGCGCGGCCCCCGGCGACCTGCGCCTCCACCCCGGCCGCCGCGGCCCGCGAGCTCCCGCGCCACCGCACCTCCTTCTGCGCCCGCGGGACGCCGCCCAGCTGCGCTCCGGGACCGCGTCTCCCGCGCCGGAACCGGCTGGCCGAGGGCTCTGGTGACTACGACCGGAGACGCAGGACTGCCCCGGCCGCCTCGTAGTGCCTGTCGGACTTCAGGAGCCCCGAGCCTGGTCGTCAGATCCCTCACCGAAGGAAGCCTAGGTTACATCTAAATCACAGTTCACGCCCCTTCCTTGCTACTGAAGTAAAATTGGAAAGGGACTGCCATCTAGAGAAGCCCTCCAGCCATGACGGAGACCAGGCCCCCGACCCCTGAAACGCCGGCTGAGTCCTGCTACCACCTCAGTCATCTGTGGAGCAGTCGGAAGCTGATGGTTGTAGGGATTTTGCTTGGCTGGCTCCTGGTCATCCACCTCCTGGTCAATGTGTGGCTTCTGTGCCTTCTCTCCGCCTTGTTCCTGGTGCTGGGAGGATGGTTGGGCTCCAGTACCGTTATGGGGGCTTCGGGTCGCCTGCACCTGGAACGCTTCATCTCAGTGGCCGCCTGCCCTCCGTGCCCTGAAGCAGAAAGACAGCTGGACCTGGAGATCAACCGCACCATCCAGATGATTATTCGAGATTTCGTGTTGTCCTGGTATGGTTCAGTGAGCCAGGAGTCAGCCTTTCAGGGAGAGATGGAAGCGGCCATGAAAGGGTTGGTACAGGAGCTCCGGAGGAGAATGGGCCTGGTGGACAGCCAAGCTCTTGCCCAGAGGGTTCTGACTCTCTGTGGTTGTCACCTGCAGAGCTACATTCAGGCAAAGGAGACCACTGAAGGGAAGCAGAGCGGTCCGGATCAACCCTCCCAGCTCTGGGAGGCGTACTGCCGGGCTACTGCCCCCCATCCTGCTGTGCACAACCCTACCACGGAGGTCACGCATGCACGTGGCGTGGTGAATTTGTTGCTTCAAGGTCTGGTGCCCAAGCCCCACTTGGAGACTAAGACTGGGCGCCATGCAGTGGTTGAACTCATTACTTGCAATGTAATCTTACCGCTAATCAACAAGTTGTCAGATCCTGATTGGATCCATCTTATACTTGTGGGTATCTTTTCCAGGCCCAGAAGTGTTCCTGTACAAGCAGCTAAGTCACTCTACACCCCGGGTGAGGTACAGCAGCCCGCAGTGCCCACATCTCTGCCACTGATTCTTGAGGCGGAAAGTGTGGCAGAAGGGAGGGCCCCGTCTCCAGCAGCAGCCCTAGTGCTTCTGAACTCCAGTGAAGCAGGTCCCTCCCCTGAGATTGAAGAAGGCCATGAAGCTATGGAGGCAGATTTGGGTGGGATGCTTGAGGAAAGAAAAATAGGAAACAATTCATCTCATTTTCTACAGCCAAATATTCGAGGCCCCTTGTTCTTATGTGAAGACTCAGAGCTGGAGTCTCCCCTCTCTGAACTGAGTAAAGAAACCATCATGCTGATGACCCCAGGCAACTTTCTCTCTGACAGAATCCAGGATGCCTTGTGTGCCCTAGAAGATTCTCAGGTTCTGGAGCCTAAGGATGATGAGGGATCTGAGGGGATTGAAGGAGTAGAAGCTGAGGAAGGTCCAGGGACAGAAACAGAGTCAGGTCTGGTGTCTGTACTAAACTCCTGCCCAGAAATCCAGATTGACAGTGTAGACAAGGAGGGAGAACAGGATGCTGCCTCACTTACAGCTTCGCTGGAGGAGCCAGAAAAGACCTGCCTCCCACGCCCCTCTTGCTTAGAGAAGGATCTCACTGAGGGCATGAGTTCCCTAGATCCTGCTTTGCCACAGGTTTCACTTTCCTCCTCACCACCTGGTCCTCTTGGCTCGGGCACCTTCAGCTTTGAGCCCCTGAGCAGTCCAGATGGGCCAGTTGTCATCCAGAATCTTCGAATTACTGGCACCATTACAGCCCGAGAGCACAGTGGCACTGGATTCCACCCATACACACTCTATACTGTGAAGGTAACTGGATTAGAGTTGCGGGTACCCACTCGGTTGGGAATGGGTTTCGAGAGTAGAGTCGGGAAGCTAATGTTCTCGGGAGACAACTCTTACTTTGCTGTGTTTAATTCAGTAAGCATGTGTGGATGAGTGGGCTAAAGCTAATTAATTTATAGAGCAGAGTAGACTTACCCACACAAACAATCCTAGCAGCTGAGAATTGTTAAATACTAAAGGTGATAGTTTTTAGTGGTTCCTAAACCTGGCTGCATTTCATAATTGCTTGGACTGCTCTTAAATACCACATACTAATTGTTACAGACAGACAGATTCTGAATGAGAATTTCAAAGAATGAACTCGAGGATTCTATATATTTTTTAAAATAGAACATGGAGGTAGTATGGAGGGCATTTTGAAGGATCTGCTGCTCTAATCTAACCAGCCCATTTCATATTTTCTCTGTCAAGTGGTTCACAAAGTTGTACTTAAATCACTAAGAATAAAGAACAGTTTATACCAGCTGAAGGAAAAATCTTCCCTCCCAAAACAAAGTATGGAAGATTTTAGTATTTTTAAAAGAACAAAAGAAATTAGGAGGGAACAGTTTTGGTAAGAAGAATCCTGGGCAAGACCCTATTGGATTTTACTTGCCTTCTTGGATTTCTTTCATTCTGTGCCCAAACACAACCAGGGATGTGAGTACTACCTTCCTCCTGGTGAAATCCCAGTCCAGTTAAGAGAGCCAGCCAGAGTTTGCTAAACTGTTAAAGGGCCCTGCAACATGACCTAACATTTTGAAAAGGAATCTTGTGATATTTTCAAGTAAAGACAATAGAAATAATTAGAAACGTATGCTCACATGCTCATGTATACGTGCACGCACACACACACACACAAACACAAACATTCCTTACAGCTAAACTTTAGAAGTTGGCCCATCTGGTCATGAGTAACTCAGACTAGCCTCAAAGGACAGGTATGTCCTTTTTAACATTCTTTTTTTTTTTTTTTTTTTTTTTCGTGGAACTGGGGATTAAACTCAGGTCCTTATGCCTACATTTTTGTTACTCTGACTCCAGGTGACCTACAGCTTCATGCTGGCTTCTGGTTACTTTATCTTCTATTTATAACATATTTCAACCTTGTATTAAATGACAGTTTTTCTTCCTTCTTAATGGAAAAATTAAGCTGATAAAAAATGTTTAAATCATGATCTTTTTCCTATTATCTATTACTTATTTACTACAGATTTTGACACCAGCCCCTACCTACTTAAAGTTGACATTAGAAAAGGGTAAAGTGTGTCTCACTTATTTCACTTAACATTATGGTCTCGTGAGAAACCTGAAATATAAATAAAAAGCAAAATAAAAGCTAGATTATAAAAGATAAAGGCACCAAGAGGTAGAGGGGAAGAATTAAGACATGTTATGTGCATGTACAACTCTTAGAATAAATTAATCATTAGTACTGCAGACATGCACTAATACAAAATTAAAAAGATAAATGAAAATGAGTAACAGAATCATATAGCCAGTTGTGCATAGTTTGAGATTGGATATGGGCATGGTTCTAAATCATGTGTTAATATTACAGTGGTCCATCACTTATCCCAGAGGTTGCATTCCAGAAACCCCCATGATAAGTGAGAATCAGTCATATTATACTTATTTTAATATTTATGTATATTTTAAGGCTTTATAAACCCTTCCCTCTCTCTTATAAACCTTTTAAAAACACTTGTCATGTTCTTAATCACTTTCTAAACTCATAAACCTACATAATTTTAACAACATACCTGTACTTACAGTATTTTGATACTGCAAAATCCCACAATATAGCAAAATATCCACAATAAATAATTTAGATTAATATATTTTTTGAAAACCCATAAAATAGTCCATGAAAGTCGAGCTGCGAACTAGCAAGGAACTGCTCTATTACACTTTGTTATAGTAAAACTGTTCAGTTTATACGATGAACATGAACATATGAAATTCAGCACTCTCCCTCAAGAAGCAGAACATGCTGTGGAGCACATCACAGCTCTCAGGTCTGCGAGTTTGAGAGTCCCCTGCTCAGATTCCACCTGTCTCTCCTTCCTTTCCATACTGGTCTGAAAATCTTAGCTCTCCTCAGCTCCTTGTCACTGCATCTTTCCATCTCTAGAAAATTTTAATATAGCAGCATGAAGTCCAGCCAACAAGGAGGTTGCTGTTTCCATTGCTGGCCACAGTACAGTGCCTCTGCCCAACAGTGACAGTAACCTACTCCTATAAGAGTAAGCACATATGTAGTTCTCCCTCCACATTCCATTGTGTCAGATTTGCTCTGTACTGAGCCACAGCTCCCATATGTTCAGGCTGCTCACTCTCCCAGGAGCAGACAGTACGTGTCCTCTTGCCCACTGTCAGCCCTCCAAGCAACTGGAGGCAGCACTCAGACCCTGTACAACATCTCCAATCATCATGTGATTTCCAGTGTTACAAATATTATGTACCCTATACTTAAAAAAAAATGTTCAGTTTATTTTTAAGAATAACAACTAGGAAGATTAATCTGCCAAAGCAAAACAGAAACACATGCCCTTTAATTCATCCCAGGGAAACAAATGACTTCTGCCCATCTGCTGTTTGAAGTTGTTTGTTCTTTCTGCTTTTAATAAATATCACTGGTTGAGTTAATGGCAAAATGGTTTTCCCTGTAGAAAGTCCAGCCTATCATTTAGAAGTGATAGAAATTGTAGTCACTTGTATAAATGCTTTCTGTTTTACTCTCGATCTTTGAGATTAAAAAGGAATAATATAGCCATTTTTATAAGTGAAGCTACATATCTGGGCAGGGAGCGTTTGGATGGAAGAAACAGGAGCATAAAAGTCATTTCTGATATTTTAGGCTGAGTGTATCTGAAGACTTATCTCATTCTTTAAGTCAACCTCCTGTAAATGGACTGTGTTACTCGACTCAGCAGTAGCACTGGGCAGGAACATCATCTCCCTCTCTGTCTCCACTCTGCTGCTGTTGAGTGTAATTGTGCGAGTAGTCATTGAGCGGGAGTAGAAATTCCAGACCTGGCTCGCTTGGTCAGTAACTCTGTTCCTTCAACAGTACGAGACAGCCCTTACCAGTGAGAACAGCAGCGGTCTACAGCAGCTGGCCTACCACACAGTCAACCGCCGCTACCGGGAGTTCCTGAACCTGCAGACCCGCCTGGAAGAGAAGCCAGATCTACGGAAGTTCATCAAAAGTCAGTGTCTCCCCTGCCCGAGCACTGCACCTCCCCTTTCCATCTCACCTGTTACACCCTGACCTGAGTGTTTGATAGGGTTTGTGGACAGGGAAATGTAGGACTGGGGTTCTCTCTTCCCCAAGTCTTGCCTAGAAGTTTTGAGTTTTCATGCTGCACAGCTCTGATCCTCTTCTTTCTGAGGTCATCCTTGGCTGCTAAATCCCTTTTTCTAATTTCCTTTTCTACCTGTATCCATAAGACAGTGAGGGTAGTTAAATTAGTTTCTCAGGGCTATAGATTGATCATTCTTAAATAGTAAAATGTTACCCAGAACTTATCACTTTCTTTCCTTTTAACAACCAGAAATTTTGTGTGTTCTTTGACATCTTCACAGCACAGACAAAATAAGAAAATGTAATAAATGTAACTTTAAGAATACTATGTAGTAAGACCCTGTAGACCCTGTACTAAATACAAAAAAAAAAAAAAGCTAATAACTGGCTACTTTGTTTTTAAAAAATGCAGATCACGCAAATAAACATTTTAGTAGATTTGGGCATATAGTACACATTTAGTATCTTAATAATAGCACCAAACACTGAGATGAGCTTGTTCATCACAGGTTCTTGTCCAAATACTTCGCACCTGCTAGTTTATTTAATCTTAAAACAACCTATGAGACAAATGCTGACCTCTCTCCCTGAAAATAAGACCTAATCAGAAAATATCCTTGAAAACTAAAGACCCTGAACACTGCCCCTATTCAGCCCGTCCTTGCCTTCCCTGCCTTACAGAGTAGGCACTGAGCAAGACTGATGGCAGGGAAGCCAGGAGAGGCTAACTAGGGCTGGCGTTTGTCATCTCTAATTGTTTTGTTTTTTTTTTTTTTTTTTTTTTTTTGGCTGATTGTTTTTCTGGCTATGTCTTATTTTCTGGGAACCATAGTATCCCTTTTTTACAGAAAATATGCAAAGTATCATTATAGTAAAGCTTAGAACTTGGGCCACTGGCATTCAGAGCCCTCACTTTTAGCCATTGTTATACTTCTAGTAACAAGAATTGGAAATTCATTGTATGTATCATCTCCCTGCAGGTATATTTGGAACTCTATGTGAAAAATCCCAGGGAACTGTATCTACTAAGTGTTTTGTTTAGATTTTTTACGAATAAGCTCTTTGTAAATGTTTAATGAATGAACTTTTTTTTTTAAAAGATGTAAAGGGTCCAAAAAAGCTCTTTCCAGATCTTCCATTTGGAAACATGGACAGTGATAGAGTGGAAGCCCGGAAGAGCCTCCTGGAGTCATTCCTCAAGGTTAGCATCTTCCCCATCCAGCTTTGCTCTTGCCCTGATCCATACATACTCAAGGGAAGGTGGAGAGATCTGGGGACTGCAGTGTCTCTCAAATCCTTTTCTCTTAATATTGCAGCAACTCTGCGCCATTCCTGAGATCGCTAACAGTGAGGAGATGCAGGAATTCCTTGCTCTGAACACGGATGCCCGCATTGCCTTTGTCAAGAAACCATTCATGGTGTCTAGAATAGACAAGGTACCCAGAGGGAGACCACTGCGCAGCTTTACCTCTCCATGTAAATGTGGCATGTTTGTTGAAGTAGAGTCTGGGTTGGAAAATGAGGGAGCTAGAATGTGGGAGTGCTCAATGGAACATGTGCGAGGACTTCTAGGGCATTGTGCAAAATACTGCTGGATCCTCAGCCTGCTGAGTCCTGGTGAGCAGCTAGTAGCACACAGCACCCTATCTCTGGCAGTGTATGCATACCTCCTCAGCACATTCTGATGTTGTCTTGCTAGTGGTGATGTGCAGGGGCACCTGTGAGCCTTCATAGGCAGGGGATTTCTTCTGAAGGGAAGGGTGATTTCCAGCACTGATCACTCAGGAAGGAGAGCACATAGACAGGACACTAAGCAGATTTAGATTAGTGTCATGCTTCTCTGCCAGAGAACCAAGTGCAGGGAACTGGGCCTTCATAAAGGTGTGCCAGCAGCTGTGGGATGTTAGGACCCCTGTGGAGTACTTCCATTCCTGTCAGCTGTAATGCCCGGCTGGCATCACCAGTCTCCAGGGAAGAAGCCTGAGGTTTGTGTTCATTAGAAGATGGCCGTGTGCATACATGGGTGAGAACCACGGCCCAACTAGTGGAAGGGCTGGGACCTCCATCTTCTCATCTAGGACAAAATGGAACTGCATAGGACATATACTAGGGGACTTCACGCCATAGGAAAGACTTCAGGAGACATCTACCATTCAGGACATCTACCACATAGGACAGACTTTAAGGGACTTCACTGCTTAGGAAAGACCTCATCTACTGCTCAGGACAGATGTCAGGAGACTTCACTGTTAAGGACATGTGTCAGGTCTCCCACTGCTATGGGAGAAACTGCTCAGAGCAGCAGGCAGGTTGCTGTCTCACAGACTAAGCATTTCTCGGCTGGTTGCCTGCACTGAGACAGACTCCATGCTGGATGCCATGACACAGGAGTAGTGGAACATATAGGGACCCTCCTGCACACTGCAGTTCCTAAGCCAAGAGAGCTATATCCATGAGTGATGCAGTCCTGTGTGTCTTCCATGGTTTGTTCCCCAGGTGTTCCCAGGGATCTTTGTAACATTCAGCAAATGTGCTGGTCATGCTCCCTGGGGTAGACTGTCACCAAGCAGGAAGCAGAGGCTTTGTGCAGCTGTTGGCAGCAGTGTGCATTGGGAAGAGGCACCCACGGGAGGAAGGGCTTCCCTCCATTTCTTGACAGTTCCGAATTTTATATGTGTGTTTTCTTTTTTAAGCAAAAATTTGTCTGCTATTTTCTCATTCTGAGCAATAGAATTGTTCTTCTTCATTGAAGATTATAAGGTTTGCTCTTAGGAGTACAAAGTTTGTATTAACTCCAAAATACCTTAATTTTGATCTGAGTGATATTTATTTTTTGGACCTCAAGAAATTAACTTGAGTAGAAAAAAGCAGTTCTTTTCTCCATGAGTAGAAATCGCCTTTTTATTTGAAAGAAAAGAACACAGCATGAAAAGCATTCACCAGCCTACAAAACTCCCAGGTTGCTTTTTACTTATTTCACGATCTGTCTTTCCTTCTTTTCTGTGGCATTGTTTGTCTTACTCTGCAATGAGAAATCTTTCTAGCCATAGCAAAGTGGGGGAGCTGTGTCCTGACAGGTGTGAGACTTGGCTGCTGGGTAAGGCTGTGTCTGGCTCCCATTTGCCTGTCACGTAAAGCACAGTGAGATGATTGCTCTGCGCTTTGGTGCTTCCTCTGGGGCTGAGTGCACTCACTAACCCACACGTCCGCCCTGCAGATGGTGGTCAGTGCCATCGTGGACACATTGAAGACAGCGTTTCCACGCTCCGAGCCCCAGAGCCCCACGGAGGAGTTGAGTGAGGCTGAGAACGAAAGCAAGCCCCAGACAGAAGGCAAGAAGGCTAGCAAGTGAGGAGCCCCCAGGGACCCAGGAACCTTGCCCAAGTTCTCAGGTTGATCCCCAACCCTGAGCCAGAGCTCACTTGTGTTTGCAAGCTGTGAAAGAGTGGAGGGAAGCAGATATACCTGTTTTTAGGTGAGTGAGCCTGGGGCTGCTTGGTGCCCCACAGGGGAGCCAGATGTGCCACAGGGGCAGCTTGCTCTTGCCTTGGGAACCAGGGCCCGAGGTGACCAAAGCTGTGACAAGAAGGAAAACTGCAGAATATGGATTCTTTCCTTTCTGTCTTCCTGGGAAATTGCAATGTTTCTTTCCTACTAAGAAGACTTATAACCCTCTCTGTTTGCCATCATTTCTGGAACTCTTGGCTCAGAAATTGCGTATTCTAGCAATAAACAGGAAAGAGTTAGAATAGAAACCCACAGGGCCTATTTTAGTAACTGGGCAACCACTGCTGCTCTCTCCTACACTCAGGCTCCAGCTGTTCTTTGGCAGCTCTCCACTCCAACATGTGGAAGGTGGAGGCTCCACACTTAGCCTGACTGGAAATTGTGTGTGAATCAGGAACATTATGAGGAAGCAGAGCAAGAGAGCACGTGGCAGGGCCCTAACTGTCTTTGTTTGTCCCTGTCTCTGTCCATATTAAGGGCTGGCAATACCAGACCCACAGTGCTTAGTCTTTTTAAGTTATGTCCAGATTTTAAAAGATAATCACTATACTATTCTGTTGAATTTTCTGTTTCTTGAGACTTTTTTTTTTAACCACATGCAGTTTTTTCTGTTTTATGCAAAGCACAGGGGAATAAGTAGTTGCCCCCAAAAAGTATCAACAGCATTAACAAAAATCTTTGGTTGGGCCAGCCAGATAGCTCAGTGGATTAAAGCACCTGCTTAGGCAGACTTAAGGGCCAGGGGTTTGATCCCTGGTCTGACATACTGGCCCTAGCCCCTGGTTGCACTGAAACAGCGACTGAGACTGGGCGTGGTGACATGCACCTATAATCCCAGCTCTTAGGAGGCTGAAAAGAGAAGAATCTCTATGAGTCTGATCTGTGTAGTGAGATCCTGTAGACCCTCTACTGAATACCTTAAAAAAAAAAAAAAAATCTAAAACAACCCAACAAAATGTTTGGTCTGTGCTATTCACTTAATCTTCAACATGTTTTAAATGTGCGTAGTATGAGCTCCCCTCTGAGAATATGACCTTGCCAAAGTGGCTCCTGGCTTACTCACCAAAGCCTCCTTACGAATGCTTTGGAGATGTAAGAGCTCACTGTGGGAGCAGCACTGTGTCTTAAGTGCTGCTAGGACGCACCTTGTTTGGAGGGCTTCAGTTCTTCCTGGCCCCTCAGCACAGTACAGCCCCAACACTGAGCGCGAATGTCCCAGCCTTAATGTGCAAGCAGTACTGCAGCCTTTTGTCCAACGACCAAAACCATGGATGACACTTTTTCTGCCTCATTTCTATACCAGGTCCAGATTAAGGTTCTCATCCAGCAAAATTGCTCCAGCACTGACTGTGACAGAAGCACATGACAGGATTCTCTATGGCCTCCAGGACAACACAGTGGTAAGACCCCAAGCAGCCCAGAACACTGCAAGGGTTGAGGTGTGGCCTGTTGCTCCAGCAGTGAGAGTAGTAGTCGGGAAGCACTTGGTGTCCTGCCAAAGGCCTTCACATCCAGGTCTCAAATTGTAATGTTAAACATGTTTTCTTTGAGTGACTTTGAAATCCTGCCAGTCTTGAGTTGTCAGGTTGACTTTGTAAAGGTAGTAGTTGTGGGGTATTGAGTGACAGGAAGAGTAGTCCACTTCCAGAAGAGAACAGAGACCCAAGAGTGGTTCAGAAGTGATCGTGCCAAGTGTGTTTGATTTGCAGCTTGGGTACAGAGAAACTTCCCTCAAGTGGTCTCTGTGCCCACAGTTCTTTTTGCAAGTGAGATATGGGGAAACTTAGAGTGCATGCTTTTCCCTACTTCTTGTCTTCCTTATGCGATGTGCCATTGGTTGTTTCCAGGAATCAGAAGTCCTATCCATATCTGGAATGGAATCCTTTATTAAAAAGCAGACAAAATTGCTGGAAATGAAGCCCAGAGAAGCCCCACAGCCCATCCCCAAGGGGTGTGTGGACAGGTGCTTGTCAGGTGAAGCAGTGTCTGCCCAAGACCCGGGCAGTGGTGATCCAGGTAAGTAGGACGGAGGAAGCCTACTGGCTTCCTGGGAGACCTGACCTCTGGGACTTTTAATTACTGTTGTGTTCAGCTGAGTGAGCCAAGTGCTGAACTCAAGCATGAGAGATGCCGGGCCAGCGGTGAGGAGGTCACAGTCCCTGCCACCCCTCACACAGCAGAGCAGGGTACAGACACTGATAGTTCTGACCTAGCAGGAGCAGATCCATCAGTGTCTTGTTTCAGATATTTTGGCAGACTTGGCCAGATGAGATTACTGTCTGTGGCGGGAAACTTCTTACCTTGTATCTGTGATGCCGACCTCCTGGCCTGCTTTGCTTTTATGGCCCCTTTGTGTACCAGTATCTTTCCTTAGCAGCCTTCTGGGGTTCAGGTGTGGCTCTGCCTGTTCTCTGCACATTGTCCCTGGATAACCCTCCCACCCTGCAGGCTTCTGCTCTTACACATGTGCTGGTGATACCTGTGTAGGATGCTGTCCAGCAGCTGAGGTACAACCTGTTCAAGGTAGATGTGTCTTTCTGCCCTGCTCTGTGCCTTCTGCTGTGCTACTGCTGGGGCCCAAGTCGCACAGGCTCCGCTTTCCACTTATATGCATTTGAGGCAGGTTTGCTTCCCAGGGGAGGACAGGCAGTTGTATTCTAGAGAGGAAGACTCCAGAGCTCTAAATATTAATTAGTATGCTGGCTGAGCTAAAATGTCAAAGAAGAGGAGTCATAGATTCCACTGAGATAAGAGACCTCCATCAGGAATAAAAGGTCACCACAGCAGAAACAGCCAACTCCACTATTGTCACATGCATTGTGTGAACAAACCATTTGAACTCTGTGACCCTCAGTGTAAATATGTGACAGGCGGGGCTTGCAAGTCAGTAGTGTGACAAGGCATCCCAGGACTCTCATGGCATTGTGAGAAATAGAACTGAACAAAGTAACACACTACTCTCAAGGACAGGTCTACAGATTTTAAGTATTATATCTCTAAAGGGAGAGCTTATGCCTGAGCCTTTCTCTAGCTTCAAAGACTCCAAATTCTCCTGTGAAAGAAATTTGCTTAAGGACAGCCTAGCTCTGCTTTCCTTTGGGATATTTTTTTACTGCTGTGACTAAATGTTGCCACATGGTGGCAGCCACAGGTCAGGCTAAACCTGAGGAATAACTCCAATGAGGAGGATGCTGCTTGTCCAGGAGCAGGACAGCCCCTCTTTGAGCAAGTGTCCAGAGCACAGTTCCCCAGCTCCCAAGCCCCCTGGAGACAGTGCAGGTAGAGGAAGCATGCTTTCAATCAGCTTTTGAGGAACACGGAATTCACTTCACCTCCATGCAGAGCTGAGGTATTCTTATTCTAAAGGATGAAAACTCAGGCAGAGTGGGTGAGAGAACAACCCAGAGACCTAGCCTGACGAGATGTTGGGTAGCTGTAATGCCAGCCACCACAGCAAGACCAGGTGTCTCACATTCTCATGGAATATAATGTCTTCCCAGCAAAGTTCCAAGAAAGCAAGTCAGAAGTGACAAGGACACATCCACCCTACATGGCACACGTTCCAACCTACATGGCACATGTGTAAAGAATAGTTGCTACTGTCCATAGAACACGCATTTTCAGGAAAGCCCAGCTGAGCACGAACATGAGCCTTTCAGGTCTTCAAACCAAAGACAAAACCGTAAATGTCACGCGTTTTTCCAGAGGTGTGGCGCTTTTGCTTGAGCCACATGGTATCTCAGAATCAAGCTAACGCCTCTTGAGTCTGAGCCCCATGGGCCTATGTGATGGAGATGGTTTCACAGGAGATGTAGCCCAAATCTTTCCCAAGCCTGCCCACAATCTTCCCATGACACACTGTGGGGGCAAGTGGAAGGCAAGGGTGGAAGGCCAGAGCCTTGCCAGTTCCAGTCAGCCATCAGCTGTGAGCTTCTCCTTGGAACAGAATGAATTTAACATGCAGAGAAGATAGAAAAGAAATGGAAACTAGGTGAACAAAATAATTATGTGTAAAATCTTTTAAAAAGACTCTAGGTAGTAGGAGGAATGTAAAAGAGTTATAAAGACATGCAGCCCAACTCTGAAAGTTGTAGCACAAAAGCCCATCTCCTGATTTCAGCACAGAGGAATTATAAATGTATATGAGGACCCATACTAAGGTGGAAGAGCCCATCCAGGCCTCTCAGCTGCCACCCAGGGCCCTAAAGGACACCCCAGATTGGGCTTTTTCCAGAGTGACCGTGATGCTTTTTGTCCCCCAGGAATGGACACAGAGTTAGCTGACACGGCCCTGGATCTGATCCTCTTGCTCTTAATGCAGCAGTGGAAATGGCTGTGCACTGAGAACATGCAGAAGTGTCTTCACCTTGTCTTTGGAACTCTTATGCAGAGGTAAGTCCACTCCTCACCAGCCACTCAAGATTGCTTAGAGGTGGGATGCTGGATCTGCATTACACGTGCCTCTTCTGTGTTTTAGTTTTGTTTATATTTTGGTACAGGAATCAAACTCATGACCTTGTGCTTGCTGGGCAGGTGCTGTAACAGCAAGCTGTATACCTGAACCTAGTCTCTGCACTAGAAAAGGGAAGTGTGTCCAGTGCACCCTGGCTATGTGGGAGGACAGGTTTGAGCTTACAGGGGTCACGATTGTCTGGAGAGTGTCAGAATCTTCTGTTAAAGTTTGAGAGTGTCTACTTCTGTAAGACTTGGGGTGTGGAGTCCTCAGGTGCAGATACTTCTTGGGACCTTCAGATGTCTCGCTGCACTCTGCCTGCTCTTGCCCTGAGTCTTTACTCAGGTATGCCCCAAAGCCCTGTACTGTAATAGGGACTCTTTCTCTTACCTGACAATATATTACCATTGTGATGATAAACAGGGAAGTGGCGAGAGAACAGACTAAAAATTGTTTTCTCCAAGAGAGGTATTAAGTATTCACAAATGAAGAAGTGCTTAGTGATGTAAAATGGGAGTGTGTAGAGGGAAACTTGGATTTGGCTTTGATAATCTAAGCTTTGTGAGTCCAGCACAACTTGATCTGGAGGATTTATATACAGATCAAGTGTTTGAATGCTTACTTCCCAACCACAGAATGGATGTAGGCTCGCTCACTAGAGAAGAGCTGTGACACTGTCTGAGCCAGAAACACATGGAGTGCTTAAATTCTGTCTACTGCTGTTTTGATCTTGGGCTTACAAGACATCCTGGCTGATCCCAAAGTAAAATACTGATCTGTCCCTAGCATGTGGTTCACTCTAAAGAACATGGCGGTCAGTCCAAAAATCTTTTTTTAGAAACAACTATGTTATCTATTCTGTATCAAGTATCAAGTCCTTTAACAATCTGTTCCATCTCCCCATACTTGAAGTTACGTTGGATCCACAAGGCTCATAACAAGACTCGGTGGAAGAGATGTGTATTTGTGTTGCTATGTGTTTCTCTGCAGTGCTCAGTACCTGCCCTCAGCTTACATGCTTTTTGTACTGATCAAGTGACGTAGGCAGCCCTGTTTTATAGAATAAGAAAATAGAGCTTAGCAAATCATGTGTCTGAGGTCATGCCAACCCACAAGGAATGTTAAACTGGGTTTGCATGACGCCAAAGCCATTGTGCTTTTCCCTGTGAATGTTCCCCAAATGAAGCCCTTGTATGAATGCTGGCAAATCTCTATGCCTTTTGACTTTTCCTATTGTCCCTTCCCCATATTTATCTCTGTCACAAAGGAGCATTCTCTGAAAAACAGATTCTGTACCCAGATTTCCCAGCAGTGCTGTGTTGCCTGTGGTCGTGCTTTTTCCAGCCCAGAGCCCAGAGTTCTGAAGTGTGATTCAGTGACAGAGCTCATGCATAACATGCACAAAAGACCTGGCTTCAATCTTGAGCACAAAAAAGCTTCAAACATACATTGGCTTCTTTATATTAAAATGTAGGTTCCTTTCATACTTAGCATGATCTGGCCCCAGTCTTGTTTCTGTTCTCCCCCTGCAGACTGTCCTTCATTGCCTGGCTATTCATGATCTCCATCCTCCAGGCCTTTGTTCATCTTCTTATCTCTGCCTAAATAAACTTTCTTTCCTCATTCTTTTCCTACCCTAACTAGGACCTGTCACTGTTTTCATATGTTTACCCTAATATTGAATATTTTTCAGATATTGAGCATGAAAAATCATTTATTCTGTGACATTTCTATGGTATCCTCTCCCACTTTTCTAGAATTGAGGAGCCTTCTTGTTTGCTCCCAAGTTAACTTACCTACTTGCCCACATTGATTGCTCTCAGCTAGGCAGCTTCATCCTCTGGTGACATTAGGCATTATCTGCAGAACTCTGGTGTCATAGCTAGGAAGATCAGAGGGGTTTCCCAGGGCATCTGGGGTATACAGGGAAGGTACTGCCTAAGCCCTGTGCTGCACAGGACAACTACCCCTCCCCCACAATCCTGAAGCATCATTCCCAAAATGTCTCAGACCTGGGTCTCAGAAGCTCTGTCCTAGACTATTAGGCCTTTTACAGGCTTTGTGTCCTCAGTAAGTTATACAGGGTCTGTGCAGATAGAAATTCATGAATACTTGAGAATGCTCTAAACATTTCTGTTCTTAGTACGTTTATATTTGAAAATGTGTTCCCCTTTGTTTTATGCAGTCATCTATGAGTGTAGCTAATTAGGCCTTCATTTCTTTTCTCTCTCTATTAAGCTTCCCTTTGCTGACCTTCCAAGTGCTTTGAAAAGTAAAAGATCCCAGAATGTGGTAGTATTGGTCATTAATGACTCCATGTCCCTTGAAGTCATTTACATGATGAATTGGTTTCACAACACAAACCATTCACTAGGACGGTAACAGTATAGTATAGTACATTAGGAGAAATTTAAGAAAATTGAGGTCCATACTAAAAAGGTAGGAGAGGTATATCTGAAGTTTGAATAACTTGAATATTCAAAGACCTGGACCAGTTAAGTACACTGCACCTCATGTGGCAGGGTCTTTGGAATCCAAGCAGGAAAGTTCAATACAGGGGAAACGGGCCCCTTGGACATGGTATTTTCAGGCTTTAGAAGTGGGCTAAGAAACGTCCCAGTCCCATTTTACTGCCTCAGTGGAGGGTGAATGGGAGGTAGAGAAGTAATTGTGCTCCTAGTCTGAACTGTCTTTCAGCTTTTGGTTGAAATCTGTTCTTTTGTGGCATTTATCCTTTTTTTTTCTGTACTTTAGGGAAGGGTCTATAGGGTGTTCAGGGTCTCACTACTAGATGGGACTCGTGGTGATTCTCCTGTTTGCAGCCTCCTAAGTGCTGGGATTACAGGCATGTGCCACCATGCCCAGGCTTAATTGCCATCTCAGTGTGCCCTGGGGGGG
This sequence comes from Ctenomys sociabilis, assembly GCA_004027165.1. NCBI lineage: Eukaryota > Metazoa > Chordata > Mammalia > Rodentia > Ctenomyidae > Ctenomys > Ctenomys sociabilis. The sequence goes on along the minus strand of PVKA01001352.1, from coordinate 76,602 downwards.
AAGGCCAGCACGCCAGGTTGGAGATTGGACCCTGGGACCCCTGTGCCTGCTTGCAGGCACTCTAATCCTCTGAATATTTGGCTGGCCTATCCTACTTTATCTTAAGCATTTACCTTGAGCATTTACATTGAAGTACTTACCTCTATCTGATTGAGGAGTTCGTTTGGTCATGCGATTTTATTCATTGAAAAAAAATTTACTACCAACTGGTCAATAGTGAACAAAACAGACATAGTTCCTGCTTGCATGTATCTTGCAGTTAATGGAGATGAGCATTAAACTGAGGACCTTGGCCATAATCACAAGCTGACTGGTTGTCGCTCATGCCCATTGCCCATGCCCCGGTGCTCCCAAGTCCAAGTTCCATCCACCATGGAAAACTGCTATCCTGTATTTACATTCCTTGAGCTTTGGTTTTCTCATCTAAACAGTCAGGTGAGGAGTAGTACTCTTTTTCTTTAGATATATTACAAGGTTTCCTATAATATTGGTTCTTCAAAGATATTTGCTTTTCAGGTAAAGAAAGATGGACTAAAATGTGTGCCCTATTTCTGTCTCTCCACTTCGCGGCTCCAGATGAGCTACATTTTCTCATTCTTCAACACTCTCTACCCTGTGCAAGTATCCTGCTGCTTGCCACCATTTCTTTTGTGCCTGTCCCTCAGCTCCTCAGAAATGGCCTTCTAGACAGTGAAGGCTGCATAGCGACCATCAAGGTGATTTTCTGCCAATAGTGTCATGTGTTAGAGCAACAAGCAGAACATTTGTAGTCTAGATCAGAAAGCAGAGTTCCTGAGTCCCTTGTCCAGTACAGACAAACATGGCTAAGTGGATATTTCGTGAGTAGTTCTCATGTGCTCCCAGCCACATGGCAGGAGAGGTGCTAGGATCTGCTCCTAACAAGAACAGCTCTGGGATCAAGCTGCATTCCTCCTTCTCCCCCCGTCCACTACACTGTTTCTGGAGTGGGTTGCTGACTGATGAATGATGATTAGCAGACCCTCTGTGTAGCTCGTGTCGTAAATAAAATGAGAGAGAAAGCTTACAGCTGAATTGGCCTAGACTTCCTTTCCAGGCTTTGTTCTTGGTTTCGCACTCTGTGTTTTAATGGAGCAACATCACTATTAGGCAACGTGGAAGAATTCCTGACTACGTTCAGTGAAGAACATGTAAGAAGAAGGCTTTGTGTCTACTTTTAAAAAGCTTGTGGCCGGGCGTGGTGGCGCAGGCCTGTAATCCCAGCACTCGGGAGGCTGAGGCAGGAGGATTGTTGTGAGTTCGAGACCATCCTGAGCTACAAAGTGAGCTTAAGGCCAGCCTGAACTGCATAGTGAGACCCTGTCTCAAAAAGACAAAAAAAAAAAAAAAAAAAAAAAAGCTTGTGGTGCCTTGGTGTTTGTTCATCAGAGGTCTTTCTGTCTTTCCAGGTGAGGGTACTGCCTGCTTGCTCAGCTGTCTCGTACATTCCTGCAATGTGTTCTTCTAATCAAACTATGTCTTCAGCCCATTTTGTTTTCTGTTAGCTTTGAATAAGAGAGACATACACTTGACATTGTCCTCACCCTTAGCTTCTGTATCCTGGAGTCTCCTGCTTCAGGGCCCAGGTCTTCAGCTTCCCCTACAAATCATGGTTTCCATCTCTGCTGTGAGATTCTTGATCTTTTTGTCATAGTACTTGTGCTGGCTGCCCAGAGTTTCAGAAGCCTCCTTAAGGCAGAAAGAAAGAAGTCAAGATAGCTGAAGAAAACTAATGCAGGGTTATACCCTCTGTGCCCCACAGCCAGAGGGTAGAATCCAGCAGTTTGTTCAGCTCCCAGATATTTGCTACCCAATGAGTGTTTGTAGAGAGTACTTTCTGAATACATTGTGTTGAATGCTATAAGCAGACTGTACCATTTAATCACTTACAAAGCCCTATAGAAGAAGTATTATGATCCTTCTGTACAATGTGAGGAAACTAAGGATTACAAGGAATTTTTAAATCAAGATTACAGAGCTCATAAATATTACAGTAAATGCAGAATCTGAGCCCATATTTCTTTCATTTTCAGTTGGGATGATTCTCCAACTGTCAGGATCAGACCTTGCATTTGGAGGGAGGAAAGCTAGCCAAAAAATCTTTGGTTCAGAGCAGTAGCATTCCCCAAGAATAAACTAACAGAAAATTAGCAGAATCCAAATTGCACCCCCATATGTGCACACTGACGTAACAGAGGGCATAGTCACCTGCAGGAGTCAGCTACGTCCTATCCCTGGGGAGCCTGCAGTTTTTATTTTGAAGACATGCTTTATGCACTGTTGTAGCCTTTGGCTTTGTTTGCTTCAGTAAGCAAATAAACTGGGAACTCCATAGGGCATGCAATGCGGAGGGTGCTACAGCACCCCCTGCTCCACCATGGGGTGGGTATGGAATGAGGAGCAGTGTCTCCATGTTTTCATGGCAGCTGACCAAGAGCTACATGTTTATTTTCTCTGAAGCTGCAGGGACTGAGCCACATCTTTTTGCATAACATGTAGGCTCCTTTAAGTTCTGTGTTTTGTGTGGCAGGGTTGCTGGCCCCAGTACCACTGGTGGCTGTAGCCACTTCTCTAGTTATCTTGAGTGTAGTGCAGTCCAGGATCAGTCATGGCTCATCCACCTGGACTTAGGTGCATCTCCAAGCCCTTTGCTAACCTCCAGCATTGTTGTCTCCAAGAAGACATTCATTTCTTCTGCTTCCAGCTTCCTTTACTCGTCTCCTTTCCTTAAAAGACCTATATACATGACTGCCTTGGATTCCCAGGACCTCCGCCAAATTATAAGCATACTCTCTCTAGTCTGGAAGGGGGAAAAAAAAAGTAAAGTCAACCTCATGACCCCTTCTTCTAAGCTAAGGTTGGAGGCATTCTAATCTCAGCCAGGCTTGTAAATCTCTCTTGGTGGTTCATGGTGTGAAAGGAGTTGGGGAGGGGAGCCCATCAGAAGTTAGATGCCCAAAAAAGGCATTGTTAAGTCAAAGGCAAGTTGTACACGCATGCGTGCCTGACCTCGTATGTCAGCTTCTGTGCTGGGAACATCCAATTATGTAACGCAGAGACCTCCTTATTTGGGAGGGGAACAGAAGTCTGTGTAGCAGTCTACACTAAGGAGGGCACCCAGCTTGTAAAAAGGACCCATAGCTGAAAAACCTACAAAATTTGACAGTTTGCTTGCAGCATCATAGTCAGAGCCAAGCACGGGGAAGCTTCTCTGCACTGGTGTGGGTTGCAGGGAAAGAGGAGAGATGTGTTGTACTCCACTGATGGTAGAAGGTTTGGGGAAGGAGGATCCAGCCAAGGTAAGGGGTGGGTTTATTTTGGAGTCTGATGTAGAGTAAAGGAATGAGAAGAAGCTGGACCAGCTGCCTGGATGCCCAGAGCCATGCCATGATAAAAATAGGAGCCAGGCCAGCAGTAGGGTACGCATATGCCACGTCCATGGCTCTGCCCTCCCCGTGGCCCTGAGGATGGCATCAGAGCCCTGCCAAAGGGCAGTAGACACATTCCTGGCATCATCCTCAAGATTTCTTAGTTAAAGAGTAAACATAAGTGTGTGTGTCTGTGTGTGTGTGTGTGCGCGCGCGCATGCTTAGAATTACCTGGGGGAAAAGGAAAAGGCTCTGTAATCTTTAGGCAGAGGAGAATAAAAAAACATGTAAAGTCAGAAAATTTAAAGCAAGAAAATGTGCAGGTGTCAGGAGTCCAGTAAGCAGTTCACACAGAAAGAATTAAATAGCAAGTTCTGGAACCTAACCCAGGCCATGGAATCGTTTCCTTAGAAAACCTGTCTCGACAAACCATCCACTAGGCAAGGTCAGGGGAAGGTTGTGGCAAGAGTTGGGGCCATTGAAGAATGCTGTGCTGCAAGGGGCTGTCTGTTCCCCAAGGGCAGTTGAGAGTGGCTGGCCATGAACGCTCAGGATCCTCTTCATCAGTCAGGAATCACAGGTATTCACCCAGGTCAATTCCAACAGTCTTTCTTGATGGGCCTGAATAAGCAGCACATGCATGAGGGGTCTTTGGGATGCTGGTTGTTTCTTAAGGGGAGCTAGAGACTGCCACCAGCAGGGCACAAACAGTGACAGAGGGAAAGTACAGGAACCAGCAGTGCCCACACCAGCAATACCTGGTAAGCAGTCGCACGTTTGTGGAGGAGTAGTGTGCAGTTCATGAGTTAGCAAAAGACACATATTTCCACATTTTAAAAAACGAAGACAATTATATTCAGACAAAGTAACTTTCCCAAAAGCCATTCCACTGGAAATTGCCACACCCAGGAGTCCACATTCTCACCCTGCCTTCAGCACCAGTGCCCTTTCTACCCTACACGGCCTTCCTTGAGGAAGCAGAGGCCTCTAGTATTGACCTCATTTCAAATTCCTGTGCCTTATTCCTGTCCCGTCTTGCTTTCCCTCTGACTGGTCTCCCACGTCCCTGCATCTGATGGTAGCTAGCTCATTTCCATCTCCATGTCTTGGTTTATTCTTGAGCACCTGGCTCCCATAGCACTCGGTATCTGCATCCTATTCATGATGTGAGGGGTATCAGTGTGGAGATTCAGTTACCCAGGAAACACAGATTGCAGTGTTTTCCTTCACTCTTTTTCTTCCAGATCATGTCCAGTGCTCCACCATGTATCACAGCTGATCCTCTTTCTGTACACAACTTCCCAGAAGAATGAGGGGCCCCAATAAGCTAACTATAACTCTGTCTACAGGTGTTCTGCCAGGTTATCTCCTGGCCTGTGACTTGGGTTGTTTTTCGAGATACTAAAATTAATTCTGTGCAGTGCTGGCTACTCAGATTGCATTGTGTCTCCTCAGAGAGGAATGTTGCTTATCTCGTGCCTCTTCCAGTGGGCTGTGCCAAAGGAAGCTCTTGACCCCATAGGCCCCAGAGCTTACGTACTCTTGCAGGCTCTGACTGACTTCTCGAGTGTCACTTATTCTGCATCCTAGATTCAGGCTGTCTCACCTGTTGTGTCCTATCCTGAGCGTCTGCACAAGAATGTGTCGCTGAGGTCCTGCCAGGTGGTGGTCGCTGGCTGCCTTGCACCTGGGCACTGTGTGCCTGCACTCTCAGACCTCCTGTGCAGGGGTGATGCACTGGAAGTAACCTAAAAAGCAGCATCGAGCATCGTGACATTGACACTCCAGAGCTGCTCATCACCCCAAGTCATGTTACTGCTCCTTTTGCCCATTTGCAACTACAAATAGGAACCAGAGAGCCTCATGTTTCCGTAGCAGCTTTAGATGACTATGTCATACCCAGAGGGCAATGACTGTGACTTCCGACTGTAAACATCTTCCCTGTGACCCAGAAGGGCCTTCCTGAGCTTGTTCCCAGTGAGTGGATGTTCACACGCCATTCCACTCAGTCAGTCCCTTTGTTTATTTAATGAGGACCTCAGGATTTGCTCAACAGTTCTGAGGGAAGGAAGCACAGATGCAAACAGAAGCCCACTCCCTTCCCTATAGTGTGTGTCCCATCTATAGTTACCTGTGCAGCTCCCTTTCCAGAGCTGTGGTTGGGCCTAAGCTACAGGTTTTCCTGTCGGGTCCCTCAGACCTACTGATACCCTTCAGAGATGAACAGTGCCCTCCGCTGTCCTGGACCCGCCAAGCCCACCCTCTGTGCTGGGATGGCCTGCTGCTACACCTTCTAGAGTGCTGCCTGTCTCTGTGACAAATAGTATGAGCGTAGAAGTGAGATCTACATCAAATTGCACAGGACTTACTTGCTGGCTGACTTGGACAGGTGATTCCATCCCCCTCTGCCTCCCAATCAGCCTACTCTCAATCTTCTTTGCCTTACTTATGAAGTTGTGGGATAAGAGGTAACTTTGGGGTGATCTTTAGGGAACATTTACAGAGGAAGGTATGTGCATTTAGAGCTAGGTCTTAGAAGATAGTTATCCTTTCAACTACTTGAGGCCAAAGGATATTCCAGGCAGTGAAACTTACTAAAGGAGGAAAGGATTATTACTTCACCTTTAAATACCCTTTGGGCATACTTTGAATATTGGCCAACCTGTCTGTTATTGTGTTGCTTTAAATATGTCGTGGGAAGGCTGCCTAAGTGCAGGAATTCTCCCCCTGTGCACCAGGTGGCGCTGCAGGCTAAGCCTGCCATTGCCTGCCTTCTTTAAGAGAGTTGTTCTGTGGTTAGTTACTGCTCTTTGCCCTGAGAGTGATAGAATCCAAGCAGTTCAGTCTTTCTTGCTCTGTGAATCTACCCATTCTGTAGAGCCAGTGACTTTTAGACATGCTGAATTGTGTTTCATCTTTCACCTTCTCCCCCCTTTCTTGAGGGTTCTTCAACATATTCTTGTTTTCTGAGCACTGTGCACTGCCAGCCGTTACCCCTCTGAGTAGATTCCAGCCCTTAAGAATTCAGTACTGGAGAGAATCTATTCAGAACAGAATGAACAGAGGATTGTGGTGGTGCTGAGACCTTTCAGACATTTCAGATGAAAGAGTTGTCTCTGTTCTCTATGCTGTTTGGCCTGTATACAGGGCCTTTCTGGGTCCTGAAGCACTAGAGACCTGTGACAGAGTAGAAATAATTAGGGTGGAAGTTAGAACTGCGTGGTTGTACTGATATTAGGGATCTTATCAACCTCTTACATCGAGGATCCTTCCTATTGCTTTTGGCTGTAAATGTAGATTGCATGATTCTTTCATGTAAGTTGGTTTTAGAGAAGCAACCACAAGTTAATACCCACTTATTTTTGACGTTTTTCTTTTATGGGGGGGCAGGGGAATGCTGGAGATTGAACCCAGGGCTCCCCATGCACTAGACAAGTTCCACTTGGCTTTACCTCCAGCCCCAATTTTGATAGCTGTTTCTGTCCTAGGGGCCTTACTGAGTACCAGTGGGGAAGTAGATTTATCAGGTACCAGAATAGAGAGAGACATGGGGAGAACAGTGGGAAATACACCATAGGCCAGCAGTCAGGTAATGCTGCCGTGAAGGGATTGGGGGGTGGGGAGGTTTTCTCTGTAAGTGATGCAGGATAAGTCCTCCAACACCCTCCTCTTCCTCTATGGTTTCTTTCTGTCTTTTTTTTTTAATTTTAGGTTTTTACTTCATATTTCTGTCAACAGTGGCCATACTGAAAGCCCCAGGGTAGAGCGAATTCTGGCACTGCCGCCACCCGGCCTTCATATACTTAAAATCAGGATAGGTAGCCCCCTACCCTACTGGAAGTATAACTGGAAACTGGTACCTTCCTGTAACTCTTCCACACAAGTGGTTCTTCTGTTTATTTTGGTCACTTTTCCTTCTCTTCCAACCTCTAGACCTGTGTTTTTCCGTGCATCTATGTTTCAGACATCTACTTCTCATTCATTGTTTGTTCTCAAGGCTAGTCTTTTCCAGCATCCTCTAACCATTGTCATAGTGTTACTTGCACTTCTTCTGTGTCCACTTATTTATACAGTCTCAGATAAGTGTCTTATTATCTGAGCACACTCTACATCTGGCACCCCTAATTTCCTAGAGGTCTGGGGAGTGGAGGGCAGCTCCTCCTACAAGCACCTAGCTGTTCCCTCTCCCTGCTACATGTCACCTCTGCCCTCCCCTCCTCCTGGCCCATCCCAGACCTGCTGTGCCCCAGTGGAGCCTGGCGTTCTCCCAAGAGGCAGAGGTGCTAGGTATGGTAGGGGCTCTGGTTGTCCAGACAACACTGAATTATTGCTTTTCTCCTCCTCTCTGCCTTTCTTCCTAAGGACTTTGTACCCTCTGCCTGCCCTTTCCGCTTTCCCCTCCAGAAAACTTGATTTTCTTCTGAATGGGTGGTGGCCATTTCAGTTACCTTGACCTGTCATGGTATGGCCACCTCCCTGCCCTCACCCAAGGCTGAGAAAGAAAGGCAAGCTCAGGATAACTACCCGGGGCTGGTGTGTGAGCCAGGCTGCCTGTGCATACAGAGCTGAGGTGTGGAGCCAAACTTTCTAGATCCTGTAGTCTTGCAGTGCAGGCTTCCTTGTTGAGTCCATCAAGGCTTAGTCCTGAGGATTCTGAAATACAGCTTTCGTATCTCCCATACCCCTGGTGTGGTCCTTCTCCAGACAGCCTCCCAGACCCAAGGAACACTATTCCTGCACTGCTTCTCTGAGCCTGCCAGGACGGACTGTGTTCCATACAGGAAAACCTGGCACAGTCAGGATCCTGCTAGTGTGCAGTTCACTGAACTTGGTAAAGCTCTGCGAGATTGTAAGCCAAGGGTCCATAGGCATTTTTTGTCTGTCACATGCACATACCTAAAAGCACTTTCAGAGTCTCATTTGATCTTAGTGGTAACTTTGTGAAGAACACAATGCAAGTATTAACCTTTTCATGGAGAAGGAAGCCGAAATTCAGGTCCTAACTAGTGTGTCAAGGCCTCGTGGTATGGGGGTGAAGTCTCAGAGCACACCAGGTTTGCATAACGTTTCTGCATGGAATCCTAAGGGGGCCACAGTCGTGATATCCAAAGCAGGTGGCTGAAGCTCGTCCTCCCTTTGCACCAAGGTGCTCTGTAGAAGAGTCCACCAGTGCCTGCCTTTCATTCTGTGTTTATTAGAAAGATAGTCTGGCCTTTGATCTTCCCCTTTCCCCTTCTTCTACCTTCACGGGTGGGAATCAATGATGCTGCTGCAGCTTCAGAGCCACTTCCCAAAGTACAAGTGGTACTACAGTCCTCATAACCATGTTTTGCTTTTGATGTCAGTCACCTTTGTCTTCTGGGCCCGTTTGCTAGGAAAATTAACAAAAACAGAGGCTGCTGGTGGCCATCTCTTCTCTAGGGCTTCTGGTGTGCCGCGAAGGAAGCCTGGCTGCCCCATGCCTGCCTAGCCTCAACAAAGTTCATCACAAAAGAAAATCTGAAGTTTAGAACCAGGTGTTCAAAAAAATACTTATCAAATGCCAAGTACAAAGGCTGTTTGTATTGTTCACAGCTTTTTAGAACCTATCATTTCTTTCTCCATCAGCATGAATAAGCAATGTTTTTTGGCTTATTTAAGTAATGGGATGTGTGCTTTCTGCAAGCTTAGTTTAAGCTGTATACCACACTTTAATAATGTCTTAAAGGGGCCAGCAAGATAGCTCAGTAGAATAAGTGTTTGCCTGGCAAGCACAAGGGCCTGAGTTCAATCCCCTGTTCTACCAAAAAAAAAAAAAAGTATTGTCTTTGTACCACATATGGCAGTAATTCACTCATGAATTAGTATTTATTGATTCCCTTCTTGTACCAGGCTCTATATTACCTGGCAGAAATGTATAAAAAGACCCCAAGCCCCTACATAGAAAATTGAATGTCCAATTCAAGATATAAACTTACTAATAAGGAGTTCTAGTGTGAAACTGAAGCTTTAAAAACTATGTGATTCAGAGAAAAGTCTAAATAGTTGTGAGGCACCCAGGGAAGGGTTTCAGGGGCATGTGACACCACATGCCACTCAGAGAGTGAGCAAAGATCAGCGGGGGGGTGTTAGCAGAAAAACAAGTAGCCAGTGCTGATGAAGGCATGGAGAAAGAGAACGCCTCCTACGTTATTGTGAGAATGTAAATCAGAATAACCACTATGGAGAACAGTAGTATAGCACTTCCTCAAAAAACTGAGACTAGAGATACCCCATACCACCCAGCTCTCCCACTCCTGGGCATGTAGCTGAAGGAAATGGAGTCAGCATACCATGCTACAGCGATTGCTGCTCACTGTGTTGGTGCCGCACTATTTACAGTAGCTAAGATATGAAGCCAGCTCAGTTGCCAGTCAGCAGATCAACAGAGGGAAAAAATGTGCTATGTACATATAAGAGAACTATGCAGCCATAAGAATGCAACCCTGTCATTTGCATGAAGTGGGTGGAACAAGACCATTACATTAAGTGAAGTAAGCCTGTGCAGACACCCCAGTACCACGTGTTCTGTCACTTGTGGATGCTAAGAGTTCGCCCAGAGGTACAGTATAGTGATGCTAGAGCTCGGGAGGGGAATGTGTGTGATCCGGTGTACTGTATACATATGTGGAAACTGTCACATTGAGCCCTGTCACACTTAACATGTGTTAACAACAGAACAAGGGAGCTGACTGCAGATCCTGGGAGGAGAGTGGCAGAACAGTGAAGCTCACCTGTGGAACTCAGGAAATGGGGCTTGCCTAGGGATTTGCAGCATGCCAAAGTCAGCACTGAAGCACTGTGCTGCGTGGCCGCTGACTTACAGCAGCCCCTGGGTTCTTTACAAGCCAGAAAGCTGTCTTCTCCCATTTAGCAGGACACAGCTCCCAGAACATACATGGTTACAGGATGGTAACATCTGTAGTTTAGAAAGACCTCTTCACTAGTGCTTGAGAGTGAAGCGGGAAGTTGGTGCCTGGGAGCCAGGAAAGAGCTGCTTCTGGTAAAAGATGAGGCAGACCTCAGCTGAGCTCTCTGCTGTCTGGATGGTAGAGGAGGGATGGATTATCCAGGTGCCAAGGAGGTGGGAGCAGCCAGGGCCCAGAGCTGTTAAGATCTGTGATACTGGATGAGGAAAGGGGAGAGGAAGCCCCACAGCAGATAGACAGGGCCCAGAAACATGGGGAGTCATGCGACCATAATCTGGTTGGTCATTTTCTTCTTTTTTTTTTTTTTATTAAGTGTTGATGTATTGAACTTTATGTCCTTACAGAATGAGGAAAAAAATTTTTAAGAAAATAGTAATATACACATAATATTAAACAGAAATTTAGAAATCTAACCATATACAGCCTTGTAGCAGAATAGTCCTGTAACATTTTTTTCTTGTGTCTTTTTTTTCACTTGTTACTCATAAAAAAAAAAGAAACGTCTACTTGTGAGACACTATGGTTATAATTGGTATGTCACGACAGGAGGTATATATTTAGCAGACCAAAATGACAGGCATTCCAAGTGTGACCCTTCTATTGCACATTGCTATCTTCAGTGCAGTTCCTTGGTTCACAGGTATCAGCATGTGTAGACAGTCAGGTTGTTAATCCTACCATACAACTGCCACTTTCAAACACCTGCTGATGTTTCTCGGGATCATTGCTTTGCCCATTTTGTGTGCAAAATGTATAGTTTTATCCCTGTCCTGTTTCCCAGCTTTTCTCTTTACACTTTCCTCATTGTCCAATCTCAAAGTTCTTCCTTTACTTTTAGTTGTGTTATACCTTTCTATTTGTATTTCTTCTTTTGATTTCTTATACTAGGGAGACTATACAGTATTTGCACATGTGTGTCTGATTTATTTCACTTATGAGTATATGTTCAAGTGGCATCCACTTCAGTATAAATGCTTCAAGTTTATCATTCTTTATAGCTGAGTAATATCCCATTGTATAAAGTTACATCCTTTTCAACCATTCCTCATGTGATAGGCATCTTGGCTGTTTCTAAGATTTGGCTATCACAAATTGTGCTGCTATAAAAATAGGTACACATATATCACTATGATACGATGTTTTCAGTTCTTCCGGGAAAATTCCCAGCTAGGGGGATAGCTGGCTTGAATGGGATTTCCAGTCCTAGTTTCTTAAGGAGTCTCCACACTGATTTCCATAATGGTTGTAACAGTGTACATTCCCACTAGCAGTGGAGAAGTGTTTCCTTTTCCCCACATCCTCTCCAACATTTGTTGTTGGTTGATTTCTTTATGAAAGCCATTCTTTCTGGAGTGAGATGGTATCTCAGTATTGTTTTTATTTGCATTTCATGGATGGCTAGCAATGTGGAGCATTTTTTCATATATTCGCTGCTTTAACTCCATGCTCTGAGAAGTGTATATTCATCTCAGATGCCCATTTCTGGATTGGGTGTTTAAATTTGAGGGCCGGAATATATTTTAGTTCTTCTTAAATTCTAGAGAGCAGATCTTTGTCTGAGTGCTTATTAGTTAAGATTTTTTCAAAATTTGTTGGTTTTCTTTTCACTTTGTTGATAATTTCTTTTGACATGCAAAAACTTCTCAATAAGAATTGGTCCCAAATGTTAATTCTTTCAAGTGTTTCCCATGTGAATACATGTTTGTTCATGAACTCTTTGCCTACCCCTAAGTCTTCAAGAGTTCCTCCTACTTTCTCTTCCAGGAGATTATTTCTATTTTAATGTTTAGATCTTTAATCCATTTTGACTTTAGCTTAGTGATTGGTGATAAACGTGGGTCAAGTTTTAATTTTCGGCATGTAGAGAGCCAGTTTTTCCAGCAACATTAAAGAGGCCATCTTTCTTCCAGTAAGCGTGTTTGGCCCCTTTCTCGAAATCAGGTGGCTGAGTGTGTTCATAGAGGCCCCTGCATCTTCTAATCTATTTCATTGATCCTCAGGTCTATTTTGTTGCCAAAACCATGTTGATTTTATCACAGGGGCTTTGTAGTATAATTTCAAGTCAGGAATTGTGATGCCTCCTGCCTTGTCTTTGTTGGCCAGGATTGCCGTCTTTTCTGGATCCAAATAAATTTTATAAATGATTTATTTAGGTCTGAAAGGTATGTTGGTGACAGTTTGATAGGGATTGCATTAAATCTGTACAGCAATTTTGGGAGTATGGCCATCTTCACGATGTTGATTCTTCCTATCCAGGAGCGGGGAATATCTTTCCATTTTCTGAAATCCTCTATAATCTCTTTTCTTAGGGTACTGTAATTTTCTGTGAAAAGATCTTTGACTTCTTTGGTAAGTGAATTCCAAGATATTTCATTTTCCATGGTGCTATTGTAAAGGTATTGTTTCTGTAGTTTCCCTCTCAGTGTGCTTGTTATCTGTGTAGAGGACTGCTATTGATTTTTGTGTACTGACTTTGTATCCTGCTATGCTACTGAATTTGTGTATCAATTCTAGTAGCTTCTTGGTTTTTTTTTCTAGTAGTTTTTTGGGTCTTGCAAGTAAAGTATCATGTCATCAGCAAATAGTGATAATTTAACTTCTTCTTTATCTATTCTTATTCCTTTTACTTCTCCCTCTTGTCTAATGCTTGTAGCTAGTGATTCCAAAACTGTAGTGAATAGATGCAGTGATAGGGACATCCTTGTCTTGTACCAGATCTAAGAGTAAAAGATTTCACTTTTCCCCATTTAGAATTATATTAGCCGTTGGGTTGTCATACATGTTTTCTGTAGGACTTTGAAAATGAATGAGTGTTGGACTTCGTCAGAAGCCTTTGTTGCGTCACTTGAGATGATCATGTGCTTTTTAGATTTCACTCTATTAATATAGTGTATAACATTTATAGATTTCTTAATATTGAACCATCCTTGCATCCCTGGGATGAATCTTATCTGGTCATGGTGTATGATCTTCTTGATGATTCGCTGTATTCTATTTGCTAGGATTTTATTGAGGATTTTTGCATCTATGTTCATGAGGGAGATTGGCCTGTAGTTCTCTTTTGTAGTTGTGTCTTTCTCTGGTTTTGGAATCAGTATAATACTTGCCTCCAGGAATGATTTTGGGAGGACTGCTTCCTTTTCAATTTCATTAGAATTTGAGGAGAGTAGGGATTGTATCCTCTATAAATTTCTTGTAAAATTCAGTTGTGAATCCATCAGGACCTGCACTTTTCTTTGTCGCAGGCTTTTTATTACATTTTGTATTTCATTGGCTGTTACTGGGTTATTGAGAGTTGTTATATCTTCTTGATTCAATTTTGGTAATTTGTACCTTTCGAGGAATCTGTCCATTTCTTCTATGTCTTCTATTCTGTGAGCGTAAAGATTCTCAAAGTAGCTATTGACAGTCTTCTAATTTCCACTGGGTCTGTGGTGATTACACCTTTTTCATTGTTTGTATTTGAATTTTTTCTTTCCTCTCCTTGAGGTTAGCTAGGGGCTTATTGATTTTATTTAGTCTTTCAAAGAACCAGCTTTTTAATTCGTTGATTCTTTGAACTGTTTTCTTCATTTCAATTGAATTAATTTCTGCTCTAATCTTTATAATTTCTTCGTCTTTGGACTCTGGATTTGGTTTTCTCTTCTTTTCTAGATGGTGGAGGTAGGGGCCGGGGAGATGGCTTAGTGGAATAAGTGCTTCCCTGGCTAGTGCAAGGGCATGAGTTCATTCCCCATTTCTGCTAAAAAAGAAAAAATAAAACAAAGATGGTGGAGGTGTAGCATTTGGGAGTTTATTTGTTCCCATTGTTTTCCTAATGAGTGAGTTCATAGCTGTGATTTTTCCCTCTGAGAACTGCTTTCCTTGCATCCCGTGAATTCCGATAAGTTGTGGTTGAATTTTCATTGAATTGTAGATATTGTTGACTTTCCTGTTTAATTTCATCTGTGACCCATTGATTACTGAGTAGTGTGTTGTTTAATTTCCATGTATTTAGAGATTTTTTCTGGTTTCTTTTGTTGTTTATTTCCATTTTCATTGCACTGTGGTCATATAATATGTATGGGATAATTTCTGTTTTCTTGCATATTATAAGCATGACCTATGGACTAGTATGTGGTCTATTTTAGAAAATGACCCATGTGCAGCTGAAAAAATGTGTATTCAGCTCTGGTTGGATGGAACACTTTGTCTATGTCCATCAAGTCCATTTGTTCCAAACTCTGGTTCAGTTCTGCTACTTCTTTGCTAAGTTTTTGTCTGGTTGACCTATCTTTTTGAGATAAGGGGGTGCTAAGGTCTCCTGTTAAGATTGTAGTCTTGGATATCAGATTTTTGATGTCCATTAAGATTTGTCTTATATAGTTGGGTGCGCCTGTGTTTGGTGTATAGATATTTATGAGTGTTACCTCTTCCTCTTGAGTTTTTTGCCTAACCAAAATATAGTGGCCTTCTTTATTTCATTTGATCATTCTTGGGGTGAAGTTGAGACTGTCTAAGAACAGAATTGTTATTCCTGCTTTTTTCTGAGGTGCTAGGGCATGTAGTATTGTTTTCCATCCTTTGACTTTAAGCCTATGAATGTCTTTTTGAGTTAAATGTGTTTCTTGTATTCAGCATATTATTGGGTTTTGTTTCCTAATCTACTGTACCAGTCTGTTTCTCTTAATTGGTGAATTGAGTCCATTTACATTGATGGTTATAACTGAGATGTGTTGACTTGTGACTGAGATGTGTTGACTTATGATTGGTATGTTCTTTACCTGCTGTTGTTTACCCTTTTTTGTTCTGTGCTTAATTGTTTGCCCTATTTAGATGGTTCCTTCTGTTCTCATTCGTGGAGTTCTGGGCATTGTGGTCCCTCTCTGGAACATATTTCAGTAGCCTATGTAGGGATGGCTTTGTCATAATGAAATTCTGTAGTTTTTCTTTGTCATGGAAGTATTTCATTTCTCCATCAAACTTGAAGGAGAGTTTTACAGGGTATAGTAGTCTGAGCTGGAATTTGTTTTCATACAGGACTTGTAGTACTCTGCTCCATGCTCTCCTTCATGGTTTGTGAAGAGAAGTAAGCTGTATTTCTGACAGATTTTCCTTTGAATGTGATCTGCTTCTTTTCTCTAGTGGCATTCAGGATATTATTCTTGTGCTGGATTTCTGGGATATTGACTATTATATGTCTCGTTGTGTTTTTAATTGGGTTGAAGATATTTGGCATTCTGTATGCTTCATTTTCCTGAATGTCAGATTGTTTCCTCAGATCTGGGAAGTTTTCTGATATTACTTTTCCCATATTCTTTTTATATCATTTGTATTGACTCCTTCTTTCTCACTGATGCCTATTAGTTTCACATTGTTCATCTTGGCATCGTCTTGCAGGTGATGGATTATTTTTTCCTGCATCCTAGTTGTTTTAAAGAGATCCTTTCTCATCTTATCACTAGCTGCACCAGCATCTTCAGGATCTGAAACTCTGTCTTTGCTTTCACTCAAACAGTTTTGTAGGCTTCTGATTGAGATTTTAAGTTCCTCTATATCTCTGACTCTGCTTTGTGCAATGTTTCTTTCCTATATTGCTCATTCAAGGAATCCGTCATATTTCTAATCTCCTCTATTTTTTTTATCAATGTCTTCTTTAGAGGTAGCTATTAATTCTTTTACTTTAGAGGTTTTTTTCAAATTGGGTTTCCTCCATATGTGTCCGTATTTGATCCTTTACTTCAGGTGCTATGAATTCAGAGATTTCTTTTTTTTATTTCAGAAATTATTTCTGCTCTGAGTTCCTCTTTACCTTTCTGCTGTTTTTTGTTTTTTCTTTGCTTTCGAAGCTGTTAATTCATACATTTCAGCTGAGCTAGTGTTCTCTTCACTTGTTCTAGGTGGGCATTTGGTCCCCCCCATGTTTCTGTATTAGATACTTTACTTCAGATGCTATGTATTCAGAAATTTCTTTTTTTATTTCAGGCATTAATTCTTCTCTGAGTTCCTTTATACCTTTCTGCTGTTGTTTCTTTACTTCTGACGCTGTTAATTCATTTATTTCAGCTGAGCTAGTATCCTCTGCACTTGTCATGGATGGGCTCAAGGCCTGAGATTGCGTTTTGCTCCTTGTCTTTGTCATTTTATATGGCTCTGACCTCTGACCTTTGGTGCTGTTATAACCTTAGCACCTGATGAGATTTAGGTGCAGATGTATTAAGTTTGAGTTTTTCCAGTTATGCCTGGCTTGGGTCTAGCTATTGTGTTCAGCTCCTTTTTCCTGCAGCCCTAGGAAGTGAACCTGTTCTGCTCCTCTGGCATAGCAGTGAGCCTGTGGTGACCCTCTATTGTGCCCCTGGCAGAGGGAGCACCTAGGAGTGCAGAAGCTCTCCCACACTCCTACCAGGCCAGACTGAGCTGCATTAGGAGCCAAGAGAGTCACAAAAGTTCTCACTCGCTCAGCAGGCTTGGGGGTAATCGCTCCAGAGGGTTGCAGGGGTCCTGGGGACACAGTAGAGTCTCAGTCATGTGGGTGCCTGAGTTTTGCTCTGGAGGGGTCTCGCCTGTGGCGTAGGGAAGCCAGAAGCTCTCCCACATACTCACCGGGCCAGGCTGGTCTCTGGTTAATCATTTTCTTGGGGTTTTCGGGAGAGGCCTTGTCTGTAGTTTCTATAGTGAAGTTACTATTACGTAGAGAGTAACTGACAGTTTATATCTGGATATCGCTACAAAGCCTCATGTGCTCAGAGATGATGCTCTGTTTGGGAGTTGCCTGGATGATGGGGTCTGGTACTTATCAGTGCAGTTTGGCTCTGTTGGAGGAGGTGGCCTCACTCCCTCCATTCTCCGTTGGGTTCTTTGTGCTTCCTGTTACCCTCCCATGAGCTGTTTGCCCTGTGTTCTGACGCCCTTCCTTAGAGCCAACCAACCTAACTCTGGGCTGAAGCTTCTACAAATTATGTCTCGGTAGCCCTTTCCTCCTTAGAGTTGTACATGTTGGGGTCTCAGTAATGAGACCATAACAGGCACTTGTTTATCAGGCCTGCTGTTCTTGCAGTCCAAGGTAATGACAGGAGAGAATGGCTCAGAGCACAGGGGACAGGTGTAAATGGAAGCATACGTGTCAACCTGGGTTAGCTACGGATGTTGACAGGCGCAGGTGAAGAACCAGATGCTTTTCACAAAAGCAGCCTCAAAGTCCTTGTTATAACTCTTATGAGATTTTCAACAGAATACCCAAGGTCCAGATAATGTTTCATCTTTTCTCATGTCTGTCTTTGAGAAAAGCAGGAAAGTATGGAATGAGTAGCTAACTGTGTAACTGCTACCAAGGAAAGGTTTTTTAATCTTTTTGTGCTGTGGTATATGGTAACTCATGGGGTGGGCTCCAAACTACAGAGAGAACACAAGTGAAGACAAGTAAAAGAATATGCTCTGCAGAAGACTTGTCCATGCAGGGAAGAGAAGTTGAAGCAAATTTACAACTAGAAGTTGTGGAAATCTGCTGACACTGAAAGGAACATAGGTGGATGAACACTAAGTACTACAGTTCACAAGGGAACCTAACACTAGGCTTAAAAATAACACTCCTTTAGGGCCATTGAGATAGCTTAACAGACTCAGCACCACATGCTGCACTAGCCCCACCCCCAGCTGCACTGAGCCGGCCACCGAGTCTGGACCTGGTGGTACACACCTGTAATCCCAGCACTGGAGAGGCTGAAAATAGGATCACTATGAGTCCAACCAGCCTAGTGAGACCCTGCACCAAACACATTAAATAAATAGCACTGCTTTGTATGCTGTGATAACAAGTGAACTTAGCATTTTGACAGTAAGTCTGGAACAGGACTGATGCATTGAATAACTCTTTGTGACTAGGGCTATTACGGGAGACAGTAAACAAGGCAGCACAGGAGTTATTGAGGGCTCCTGTCCTCAAACTTTACCATCTTGTTCTCTTGGCATTTACGAGAAGCTCAGCACTCAGTGTGTTTAACAAATGGGCAAGCAAGCAGATGATTGCACCAAAAAGAACTGAGCAGCATTGAAACCAAACCAGTTAACTGCATTCAGACCCTGAGTGAATATATGCACTCTGTGTCAGCAGAAGGACTAGAAGACCAGTCCAAAAACTGAAATACAGAGAGCTGAAGGTAAACATAAAACATTGAGGAGAAAAACTTAACAACAATCAATCAATAAGAACATCCAGGCATGTTATTTGGTATAGCATTAACTAGTAGTAGCTGGTTACATTGAGAAAGCATTTATTTATGCATTCAATGACTTCTGCTGATGAGGCTATTCTGTTTTCTTTGTCAAGGAAAATGGTCTAACAAGGATTGACAAACATTGAAGTAGAACTAAAGGATAACACAGAAAATAATATAGGAAAATAATGGGAATATTTGTCCTGTTCTCAAGTTCACATGCTTGGTCTAGATTAATTGTATGCCATAAAATGGAAGGAATTTACTTTACCATTAAAGCCCTAAAGTCCCTGAGAAACACTGTTGTGTGGAGGTGATTAGAGCTGCACCAACATCTAACTGGATAATGATCATGGACCTTGGCAGTTAGCTCTAAAAATTTCTGGAGTAGGTATGCACTAGCTGCTCGTGACCACTCAGGAAGACGAGCCCTGGAAGGCCATGTGGATCAGGTGCGCAGCTTCTTCCATCAGTGGGATTCCAAGACCATTGAATGAAAGGAGCAGAGTGATGGTTACATCGTGTATGGAGGTCAGCCAGCTCTTGTCATAGTGTGTGAATGCACAGAGCAGACCTGTGTGTCTGGGCTACATAGGATTTCTATGGCCAGTTGAAATATTTTTTGCATAAGAGAATAAATTAAAGTCATAGATTCTTTTTTTTTTTTTCATAGCAGAAGTGTAGAGAACAAGACTAGGCTTAAACAGGGTTATGTGAGTTGATTTTATTTAAATATGGGATCAGGGTTTTACCTGACTACACATGTAATATGAGTAAGCGTTTCATGTTTCATGTGTGCCAGAAACCAGGGTTGTTGAGCTGCCTGAATGGGAAGTTCACGGCTGGAGGGAGGCGCAGGTGTCCTGCTCCAGGCTGCTTGGGTCGTGTCTCAGGCTGGGGGCTCTGGACTCTGTAGAAGAGGAGGAAGAAAGCAGCACCCACTCAGCATGGGCCAAGAGGAGGATGGTACGCGTCTACCTCTTAGATGCTCGGCTGTGAGGTTGGCAAAATCCAAGGTGTGTAGCTTGTAGAAGAGACATAAAGGTGAAATCATAGATGGATTTAGAAATGCAGCATGCTGCATTTTGGAAAAGATCTGGCCAGGCATCTGTTGACCCTTTCTGCCCTTTGGAGTTATACCAGGTCACATCTCTCCCAAACGACAGTGCTTTTCAAGTTTTGAATTCAGCTATTGTTCCCCCTTTTTGTCACTTGCACAACCTATATATAGAACTAGGACACTGACTAAAATTCACAAGGTGGCAGGTTTGTATTGCCAGTATTTAAGAAATATTTCTGATAAGCTAAGTTCATCCTTTTCAAGAACTCAACAACTTCTCAAGCTACAAGTTCCTGCTAGTCAGGGGCAGGACTAAGAAAAGCCCACATTTGTACCTTCACAGGCTGGAGCCCTGGCCTGTGCCTTGGAGTCACAGAGGGGCTTTCTGCTGGGATGGAAGTCCAAGCAAAGGCCTCTAGGCTTCCTTCGAATGCAGCGATGTGTGCTACTCCTGCGAATGCAGCGATGTGTGCTACTCCTGCTCTGAGGTGCTCCCTAGTAGGTCTTAGTGATTTCCTGTGTGGGATTCATGAGGCTGGAGAAGATGGCCTCTGAGAATCGACAGATGAGTTCTTAAAGTTCTTTCCTGGATTAAGAATCCTTGGCATTTTAATTCATGGTAATTGTGCATCTGTGACTTACACTTTACTAATCAAAAAGAAAACCTTCCTAGATCAGAAAGTATGGGTATACAGATGCTTCAGTGGCATTCGTAAAGTCCTCTTTCAGTGGACATGTCAAAAGGAGGAGCCATGATTGAAAAGATGCAAGCAGAAGTCAAAAAAGAAATTCCACACACTTTGAGCCACCTTCCATTCACAGTAGTCAATGAAGAAGGAACTGGAGTTTCTGGCCCTCAAAATTCATTTCCTCCTCATTGTTCTCTACATGGGGCAGGAAAGTGTGGTAACCTAGATACACAGTCAGAGGGTGGCAGTGTTGAACTTTCTCAGACACAGCTGAGTAACTTGGGATAGCTTGGTAATGGGACCAGGAAGCCCTGAGTGGAGCTCACAGGGAGAGGTATCTGTGAACACAAGAGAGGCCGTAACAGGGAGACAGAGGCCTAGGAAAGGCTCCAGAGAGAAGGGAAGTGTCACTTTTGTCACGTGTGAAGTTGGCAGAAGCAGCTTATTTAGTGGGAGCTACCGTGAATCTACGCCATTCCCCCAACACCTGCTTGCTCTCCCACTCTGTAGATTAGGTCTACTGGATGTGCCAGTACAGAGCAAGGGACAAGCACTGACATGCAGAACACAGTGCATGGTTCTGGCAAAGCCACTGTCTGGGAGCTGCGGCAGAGGGTGTAAGGGGGCATTGTCTCCAGGAAGCTGACAGTGGGCCTTGTGCTCTTCCTTCCCCTTTCAAAACTCATAGTCATTTAAACTATGTAAGTGTTTTTCAAACTTTATAAAAAACATTAATCCACAGTAAGAAATAAATATTACACTGCAGCCTATCGGAAATGCAAGCGGGTGCACGCGCGCATACACACACACACACACACACACACACACATCTGAACTATACATATGTGTGACACAAAAATATCCCAAAACAATGTACTTTTATATTGTCTGTTCTTCTCTATTTCTGTTTAGATGTCTTAATATAATGCCACAAACAGTATAACAGATTATGTGAATTTTATTGATACACAGCTCACAATTTGAAAAATATCATTCTGTGCCCTTCCAGTTTTGAAATGGGTGTGAGGACAGCCCAGCACACTAGATCCAGAGACCCTAGGTCAAAGGCTGTGATGCCAGGCTGGTGCTGTTCATCCTCTAGGATGTGTGTCTGTGTCTACAGATAGCATTGACTGTCACTGCCACCATCTGCTGGGGCTAAGGAAGAAGGAATGTTCTGACTACGTACCCACACAGAGAGCCCCATGACAGTATCTGTGCTGCCACGGTTGCAGAGACCTTGCTCTGAGGGCAGCATGGAGTCAGCACTGCCTGTGTAGTCTATTCGGACTGACAGATTCTATCTAAACCTATCAGCTCTACCCTAACCATCTGTCTTCTTCAAGTGGTGTGTGGTGCCTCAGGATGGAGTATAAACCTAATCCCCCAGGGGATGTCACTGCTGTACAATCCACTGGACAAGTAGACCATGGGGAGTGTCACCCTGAGAGACTGCCCTAGACACTTGTGCTAGAAGATTGTGATGGCTCTCCTGAGTCCTTTCTCTCTGAGGATTTTACTTCTTTTTGACTTCCTATGAAGTCCTACTGTTTCAAGACCCTTCCTCACTTAGAACCATAATAGCTCTCCCAAAGGAGAAATCAAGCAGCTTAGCTAAGTGGATTAGACGTGGTCCCTGAAGTCTCTCCCCTTCCTCACAAGCTGTGATTCTTCTGTTTTGATGGGAAATGACCTTCTGCTAACCTTGAAGTGCCATCTTAAGCCCTAGTATTAAACTGTGTCCTTTTTAGTTGCCGCTCCATGCCTCCATCTGTAACTATTTCTGGCCAGCTTCCTTGATCATGGAGTAGCATGCACCTCTGGGGTCATGGCAAGCCCTCCTCCCATCCCTCCCTCCTTCCGTGCCTGGCATAAGAGCAGCCTCTTAATGTCTCAGTGTCAGTCTGTCATTTTTTCATGTTGTTGACTATTTCTGGGTCCCCTCAGAATAGACTTCCTTTGGGTTTCTTCCTTTTTGCAGGGGTGGGCAAAAGTAGAATAATAGAAGCAAGGGTACCCAAATCAAGTATCTGAACTGAAATAGTAAGGGAAAATAAAACCCTTGAGGCTATTTTCTGCTGTATTTATTTTAGCATATTTACCTCATGTGTTTTTGTATTATATAAATAATAGCATTTGTACTTCGCTAATAGTTTATTATAAGTAATTTATAGTAAGTAGTAGTAGAACAGGTATGTGTGCTCTCCTTGACACTTTCCCTTTTTCCTAGCCCAAGAGTAATGGGACAGCTGATTGCCACTTAATGCCACAAACAGTAAAACAGATGACATGAGTGCTAGTGATACACAGCCCACAGTCTGCACAGTGCAGACACAGATGCTGCCAATGCTCCTGGGATGCAGAAGCTCCCTCTCTCTTGCTTTCAAACAACCATGAGGACAAGGACAGCTTATAACCTTCTCACTGGGGTAGAAAGGATGGCACTCACAGGGAGGGGTGGGAGGTCAGGGTCTCCTTTACTCCCCTGCACCTCAGCTCTTTGTCCTCACTGTTCTCACTTAGTCTCTGAATAAAATGAGTAGGACCAAGTAAATGGTGGTAGTTGCCTGGGTAGGGCCTCCGTGCAAGAAAAGGCAGTTGGAAGGAGGGAAGATAGGGATGGGGAGGAGAGATGAACTCCATGGATAAAGAATCCCCACCCTTTTCACTGCTGTCAGGAACCAGTGGACATTTGGTTCTGCCTAGGAGTCAAGCAAGACAGATTATACCAGACCCCCAAATCTAGCCATTAGCAGCCTAAAAGGCCTTGCATGTGATGTAAAGCATGTCTTAGAGCTGGACGCCAGCTCACAGATTGTAGCAAGTGTACTACAGGAGGAGCACTGTCTTGGGGTGAGGGGGGTGGGATGGGGCCCTCCTGGTCTGAGATTTGTCATTGCCCCCTGCAGACTGAAGTGCTTGTCATGCGTGATGAGCTCTCAGGAGTTCTGCTCACAAGCGACCTATGCCACCCTGAGACTTCTACATAGGCTGGCTGAGGTTGGGAAGTGAGGCAGATGAGCCCAAATGTCTGGAGAATGGCCTTCATTTTCTGAGCAGGGGAGCAACCTGGATGAGAAGAGAAGTCTACACAGGTTTAGGTTTCATGGGGTGCAAGCATGTAGGCTGGCATGTTGGAAAAATAACAAGAAAACTGACACCACAACTCATAGGGGTGGAAGCCACCTTCTACCTGCTCCTCTTTGTAGGCCCAAAGCTTATTTTCTTTTGGTCTACACGTGCCTTGTTTCATGCATTCCCATTCCTACATCTGACAGCCAGGGCCTTCTGTGGACCAGCGCCGGGCCTCAGATTTATAGTGCTTTGTGGTGTCTTTTTGCATTTGCATTTGATTTCTTATTTACAGGTATGGTCCTGTTAGTCACTCTCCTGATGAGCTCCCACAGGCTTCTTTTGCCCACTGAATCATTCTGACCAGCAAGAAGCAAATCTTGATTTTACAGACTTTGATTCTTCCACTTAGAGTTCAGTAAGTTGTAGTTTTACACACTTGTATACCTTTATACTTTGCCACATATTAATTTTCTTTGGCATTCATCATGTGTATGAGATGCTAACTCACCCTGGAAGAGAGCAGAGGATATTCTTCCCATAATGCAGTGTAAGGTCACATCCCCACTGGATTAGTTGAGTGGTCATGCCAAAGACATCAACCCCTGTCCTGTAAGATATGACCAGAAGACCACCGAGGTGTGAGGTTGGCTATAGTAGAATGATGAGTCTGGGAATAACCATATGCATGCTGATAGCTTTGAGAAGGAGTTCGAGTCACAGACATTCTTGACTCCAAAGGACAGAAATAAGGGCAGAGTAGCTTATTATGTGCACTGTCTGAGTGAGAAGCTAGCCTAGACCTAATTGTGGTGTATGTGTCTAGTTGTAGGGCTCTTTGGGGTCTTTGAAGATTACAGTTAGAAGGCTTCACCTCTCCCCCTCATATCTCTCATATGAGTGCCCATAACATCATTTAGCACAGCAAAACCACAGAAGCACCCAGTTGAGGTGAACAAGGGGAGCCCTTAGGTCACTTGCTCCCCTGCAGAGAGCCTGACCCAGCACCTCCCTTCGGTGACCCTCTTCTATAAACAGAAACAAGCATCTGTGCTCCTGGATCCTTCTCATCAGGTGGCTTAGGCTTGCTGAATGAAAAGCCCTGTGAAAGGGAGATGCAGCCCTAATAATAACAGGCACAAGCGTGAGTGCTATTTTAGGCAAGAGCAGCTTTGTGCCGCGCTTGATCTCCATCGAGGTCTGCCATTCTTGTCCTGCTATTACCTTTCAGATACACTATTCTTAGAACCATTTGTGAGCCCTGAGCTTGGGGGATTGTAGCCCCCAGAACTGGAATGCCCAGAGTGACTGGAATGCAGACTGTCTGGCATAGCTGCAGTTAAATAAAGTTTGCCTTGGCAGCCCACTCTGCTCTTTGATGAGCAACATGTAATTTGGGAGTAGCAGCAGTGGCATGAGTAGCCATGCGTTGTGGTCCCAAGCCATCTTCTGGACATGAGTACAAACAGTTGAGGGTCCATTCATGACCAGTGTAGGCATGCTGGTGCAAATGTGGTGCATGTGAAAGAGGCCACGACAGTGC